>PVKC010026745.1:0-16019 GCA_004027635.1 Crocidura indochinensis
TATATATATACATATCTGTAAATAATGCCTGCTGTATTCAAGACCTCTGTGGGCAAAGGCAGTTTTCTCCTTTTGTTAGACTTGGCATTCTGTCTATGCAGCCCCTTTTGGGGGAGGGCCCTTTTTGGTGAGAGTTCCTCGACACCCCAACAACCATGCTCAGGGCTCACGCCTACCTCCTGACGGAGGAATCAGGCTTTTTTCTCAGTGCTTTAAGAGCCCTAATACACTGTCACTCTGTACATTAAATATAACTGACAGACATGCAATTCACATGGGTCTCAATAAAACATTATTATTAAAAAAGAAAAAGTTATTTCCCCAAGTCAGATGGTTAGAGTTAAAGCCTGCCTTGCATTAGACCTGCATCACCTTGGTCTCCTGAGCAGAGAGAGCTAGGCAGTAGCTTCTGAGCAGGTATATTTGTTTCAGCGAGTTCATCTGTTTATTGACGCTTAAGGTTTTCTCTTATATCAATTTACCTTGGGTAGGTAGGACTCTGAATTGGTGCTCCAGTGGTCACGGCCAGTAAGAGTCAGCTGTTCAGGATAGTGTGAGTCAAGCTGGGCTTTGACGATGTAGACCTGTGCTCAAGAGCCTGAGTTTCTGGGAGCCTCCAAAGAACCATCTCCCCAGTCCCGTGCCTGGATTTTTTTTTTTTTTTTATGTGTCAGACAGTTTTTGCTCTACCTTATGGTTAGCCAATTATCCCTTAACTCTTGACTGACCCATTTGTTATTCACTATTTGGTTTTTTTGTTCGTTTATGTTTGTTTTTGGGCCACAGCTGATGGTGCTCAGAGCTTTATTCTGACTAGCCACTCAGAGATCTCCCCAAGTGGTACTTGGGGGACCGTATGTGACGCTAAGGATCTAATCTGGGTAGACCACATGCAGAAAAAGTGCCCTACCCATTTGTTGTATTATCACTCTGACCTCTGCCAACTGATATTTTTGTTTGGTTTCTTCGTTGTTTTTGTTTTGGGGCCACAACTGATGGTGCTCAGGACTTAATTTTGGCTCTGCACCTAGGGCTCTCTCCTGAAAGGCTCAGGGGACAGTATGGGATACAAGGGAGCAAACCAGTGTTGGCCATGTGCAAGGCAAATGTCCTACCCACTGTACTATTACTCTGGCCGCTGTCCATTGATTTCTACTATCGTTTCTATAACAGCAAGTTCTCATTTAGATTTCTTTCTCTGTTCTGTAATCAAAGTCAACGAGATATATTTTGGGACAGGGGGCCATACCCAGCAGCACTCAGGTTACTTCTGGCTGTACAAACAGAAGTTACTCCTGGCAGACTCGGAGGACCATATAACACACCATACCTGCTGTGTTATCACTCTGGCCCCGTCAGTGTGATATTGGTTTTTTTGTTTGTTTGTTTGTTTTGGTTTGGTTTGGTTTTTGGGCCACACCCAGTGATGCTCAGGGGTTACTCCTGGCTATGAGCTCAGAAGTCACTCCTGGCTTGGGGGACCATATGGGAAACCGGGGGATCGAACCACGGTCCGTTCTAGGCTAGCGCAGGCAAGACAGGCACCTTACCTCCAGCACCAGCGCCCGACCCCATATTGGTTTTTTGTTTTGTTTTGTTTTGTTTTTTGGGTCACACCGGCAGTGTTCAGGGATTACTCCTGGCTCCATGCTCAGAAATTGCTCCTGGCAGGCACGGGGGACCATATGGGGCACCGGGATTCAAACCAATGACCTTTTGCATGAAAGGCAAACGCCTTACCTCCATGCTATCTCCCGGGCCCCTGGTTTTTTGTTGTTGTTTTTTTTTTTTATCTTTAAACACCTTGATTACAAGTATGATTATGGTTGGGTTTCAGTCATGTAAAGAACACCCCCCTTCAACAGTGGTGTGATATTATTTTAATTACTATTCATTTTTAAAAGCTTTTATGGGGACCAGAGCAATAGCACAGTGGTAGGGTATTTACCTTGCATGTGATCAACCTGGGATGGACCCAGGTTCAATCCCAGGCATCCCATATGGTCCCCTGCACCTACCAGGAACGATTTCTGAAGCAGAGCCAGGAGTAACCCTGAGCACCACCAGGTGTGGCCCAAAAATAAATTTAAAGGTCTTTTTCCATGTATTATCATGCACTTGATTCCTTTTTTTTTTGTTTTGTAAATGATTTGTATAACTGGGTAGTAGTTTATTGTTTATATGAACCACATTTTATCCACTTACTTCATCAGTGAACACTTAACCTTGTTTCCATATTTTCGCTATGGAAAATAATGTAGTGAACATAAAGGCCCCTATATCTCTTCAAATTTGTGTTTTTGTATTGCTCCACACCTTTTGTTTTTTATTTTCTGTGACACCTGACAATACTCAGGACTTACTCCTAGCTCTGCACTCAGGAATCACTCCTGGCATTCGTGGGGAGACAATATGGGGTGCTAGTATAGAACCTGGATCAGCCACATGCAAGGCAAATACACCTACCTACCTATCTGGTCCCTATATTTATTTTTATTTATTTTCTTGGGGTTTTTTTGTTTGTTTGTTTGTTTTTGGGCCAAACCCGGAGGTGCTGAGAGGTTATTCCTGGCTCTGCACTCAGAAATCACTCCTGGAAGGCTCGGCGGACCATATGGGATGCCGGGAATCAAACCCAGGTCCATCCTGGGTCGGCAGCATGCAAGGCAAACACCCTACTACTGTGCTATCACCCCGGCCCTAGTTTTATATTTTAAATTAGGAATGTAGGACTCTACCTGCATAGACCAAGGACTGAGGACATTAGGAAAGAAGCTAACAAAACATGTATCTTTCTTACCCAGGTGAAATTTCGATGGAAAAAGTGAAGGTCAAGCGCTATGTGTCAGGAAAGAGGCCAGACTATGCCCCTATGGAATCATCAGATGAGGAGGATGAAGAATTTCAATTCATTAAGAAAGCAAAAGAACAAGAAGCGGAGCCTGAGGAACAGGAGGAAGATTCATCTAGCGACCCTCGACTCCGGCGTTTGCAGAACCGCATTAGTGAAGATGTGGAAGAAAGGTAAAGACTACGATTGTGCTTCTGAGAACCCAAACCCTTAATAAGAACAAAGTAAGAACAAAATAGCAGTATTTCAATATGTGTGCCAACAAACATTGTCCTAAGTACATTTAGTGATTCTCGTGATGAACCATACAATAAACCTAAGTGGTGGGTATTAATATTCCCATTTTACAAATGGGAAGGCTCATTACGTGTTTAGGAAAATAGTACAACAAAAATTATAGAGCACTAAGTGGCAGCTGGTAAACAACAGGTGACCCAAAAGCCCTAATTAAGAAAAGAATAAATGCAGATTTTTGGTTAATTTGTTGAGGAGACTCTTTTTAATACAAAGATATTTCATAAAACTTTAATTTAGGGGCTGGAACGATAGCACAATGGTAGAGTATTTGCCTTGCATATGGCCAACCCAGGACCGACCCAGATTTGATCCCTGGTATCCCTTATGGTAACCCAAGCCTGCCAGGATCGATTTTTTTTTTTTTTAAGTCACTCTTGGCAGACTTAGGGGACCATATGGGATGCTGGGAATTGAACCACTATCTCTCCTAGGTCAGCATGTGCAAGGCAAAATGCCCTACCACTGTGCTATCTCTCTGGTCCCCCTGAGTGACTTTTGAGCGCAGAAGTAAGAAGTAAACTCTGAGCACAGCCAGGTGTGCTGCCAGGAGCTATTTCTGAGCAGACAGCCAGGAGTAACCCCTGAGCACAGCTGGTGTGGCCCAAAAAAACAAAAACCAAAAAAAAGCCCACTTAAATTTATTTCATCCACTCACAGCATCTAGAGACAGAGGAAATAAAGTGATGAAGGAAGAAAAGTTTGTCCTCAAGGAGGAAAGGGAGCCCTGCATGAGGAATTTTAAATATTATTGTATTGATTAACACCTTATCTTACATGGCGCAGTTACTTTGCATGTGACCAATTCCAGATGTAATCCCTTGTACTCCGTATGGTCCCTCAAGCCTGCCAGGCATGATCCTTGATGGCAGAGCCAGGAGTAAGCCCTCAGCATTGCCAGCTGTGGCTCAAAAACAAGACTTACCTTATAGTAGGTGATAGATCCCAAAGTTTCACAGCTCATATTTTCTAGGAAATATAGTCCCCAAGTATTACCGGAAGGGACCCCAAGCACTAAGTTCAGAGTTATCTCTTGAGCATCAGCAGGTGTGACCCCAAAACAAAACTACAAATTACCTTGAATTATTATATATATCTCAGTGTGCTACTCCTATAAGTTTCTTGGCAGTATCACAAGTATTGGTATAATTCATGTTTTAGGTCCAACTTAACTATCTGCTCTGACACTCGCTCTGAGTTTCTGTTATGCACTTAATTTTTTTTCCATCTGAGTTTAAGATGCTATAAAACTTCAGTATTTCATATTTAGTGTCTTTGTTTTGCAACCTGCCAGCAATGCTCAAGTGCTTATCCTGGTTCTGTGCTTAGAGATCACTCCGGGCAGGCTCCGACACCAGGTAGGCCACTTGCAAGGCAAGAACCTGATCAGATATAATTTGGCCCTACCCCCCTAAAAGAAAACATGTCAAGGTATTTGGTGTCTGTGGAAATATAACTGATGCCTTTCAATTTTTGTGACACTTATTTTATACTTGGAAATACTATTTTTCAGATTGGCTCGACATCGGAAAATAGTAGAGCCAGAAGTAGTAGGAGAAAGCGACTCAGAAGTAGAAGGAGATGCTTGGCGTGTGGAACGAGAAGATAGCAGTGAAGAAGAGGAGGAAGAAATTGATGATGAGGTATATATAAAAAGTAATATAGCAAGATCTTTCTGTATGTTAAAGTTAGGGCCGATGCTGCTTATTAAATCACTAAACACATTGGAAATTTTTTCCCCCAAGTTTCTTGTTGGGAGTTATATTTGGAAGTAGGATGTTGTTAAGATGCATTTAATCATATCAAAATTTCTTGAGTTTACGGGGCCAGGCGGTGGCGCTGGAGGTAAGGTGCCTGCCTTGCCTGCGCTAGCCTAGGACGAACCAAGGTTAGATCCCCCGGTGTCCCATATGGTCCCCAAGCCAGGAGCGACTTCTGAGGGCATAGCCAGGAGTAACCCCTGAGCGTCACTGGGTGTGGCCCAAAAACCAAAAAAAAAAATTTCTTTTTTTTTTTTTTTTTTTTTTTTTTTTGTGTGTGTGGTTTTTGGGTCACACCCGGCAGCGCTCAGGGGTTACTCCTGGCTCCATGCTCAGAAATTGCTCCTGGCAGGCACGGGGGACCATATGGGGCACCGGGATTCGAACCGATGACCTTTTGCATGAAAGGCAAACGCCTTACCTCCATGCTATCTCCCGGGCCCAAAAAAAAATTTCTTGAGTTTGATCTGGGAAGTTGTAAAGCCTTATTTGGGACTGAAGCAATAAATAATACAGTGGATAGGGCACTTACCCTGCATGTGGCCGGCCCGAGTTTTATCCCAGGCATCCCAGGAAGCCCTGCTAGGAGTGATCCTTCAACACAAAGCCAAGAGCAAGTTCTGAGCACCACTGGGTATAATCCAAATAACAGATAAGTAAAATAAAAGACCAGTTTAAACACACCATTTGGCTAACTGGCTGGGGTCTATGACTTGATAGGAAATAGAGCGGCGCCGTGGCATGATGCGTCAGCGAGCACAAGAGAGAAAAAATGAAGAGATGGAAGTCATGGAGGTGGAAGATGAGGGACGTTCTGGGGAGGAATCCGAATCCGAATCTGAGTATGAAGAGTATACAGACAGCGAAGATGAGATGGAACCCCGCCTCAAGCCAGTCTTCATTCGAAAGCAAGTATCTCAGAAACCAGGTCTGAGTCCTTAGAGTTCCCACTTTCCAGATCTTAAAACAAAAGCCGCCTTTTTATCCTATACTGATCCGAAAGCATATATACTGTATATATACTGTAAGCAACACCTCCTATTCAGTTCCCAACTCTGCAGAATACTTGCTGAGAAGTATCTTGCAGGTGTAAGCAGCACACCTGAATGA
Organism: Crocidura indochinensis; assembly: GCA_004027635.1. Taxonomy (NCBI): domain Eukaryota; kingdom Metazoa; phylum Chordata; class Mammalia; order Eulipotyphla; family Soricidae; genus Crocidura; species Crocidura indochinensis. The sequence goes on from PVKC010026745.1 coordinate 6,016, forward strand.
TTTATCACATCTCCCTTCCCATCTATAAACCAGATGTACCGAAGGTCATACATTTACATATGCATAAATTAAGTTTAAAAGCAGGTTCCTGTGGCCCGGGAGATAGCATGGAGGTAAAGTGTTTGCCTTTCATGCAAAAGGTCATCAGTTCAAATCCCGGTGCCCCATATGGTCCCCCGTGCCTGCCAGGAGCAATTTCTGAGCATGGAGCCAGGAGTAACTCCTGAGCGCTGCCGGGTGTGACCCAAAAACAAAAAAACAAACAAACAAAAAAAAAAATAAAAAAAATAAAAGCAGGTTCCTATTCCTTTCCTGATAGAAATCCCCACTATTGGGGCCAGTGAGGTGGCGCAAGAGGTAAGGTGTCTGCCTTGCAAGCGCTAGCCTTGGAAGGACCACGGTTCGATCTCCTGGCATCCCATATGGTCCCCCCAAGCCAGGGGCAATTTCTGAGTGTTAGCCAGGAGTAACCCCTGAGCATCAAACGGGTGTGATTCGAAAAACCAAAAAAGGAATCCCACTATTCCACTATTCGGAGTTTAACAACTACTTAGCTTTTATCAAAAGTTTAAGATAAATTCTGATGGCCTAGGATGATTCCTATTTGGGTCTTTGCAAAACATAGAGCCAGATATTATTTTGGCTTTGTCTGATTTAGAACTTGATTTAGGGACCCAGAGAGAGCTAGAAGAGAAGCAGCAGTCCCTGGCTGCCCTGATTGCACTCATTACTGCTAATGAAAATGATGAGAAATAAGAGGCATGGAAGTTCAGGAGCCGAACAAAGAGGTCTGCTCGATCTAAGATATCTTAGCAATTAACACTGATTTTTCTGCTCTAGGAAGGACAGAGTAACAGTTCAAGAACGTGAGGCTGAAGCATTAAAACAGAAGGAACTGGAGCAGGAGGCAAAGCGCATGGCTGAAGAGAGACGCAAGTATACACTCAAGGTACAGGGGAGTGGCTGGTTATGAGGATTCAATACAAGTAAGAGCAGTTTAGCAGTCATCATTTATCTGAGGAAAGTTAGGTAAAGAAATTCAGTTGTTTAATTATTATCTCTTATCTAGATTGTAGAAGAGGAGACCAAAAAAGAGCTGGAGGAGAACAAGCGGTCCCTGGCTGCACTAGACGCACTCAACACTGATGATGAAAATGATGAGGAGGAATATGAGGCGTGGAAAGTTCGTGAACTAAAGAGAATCAAGAGAGACAGAGAAGATAGAGAAGCGTGAGTAATAACACTACTAATGAGCCACATTCAGAGTAGCTCTGAGGCATAACTACTTTGCAGTTCATTCTAGTGTCATTTAGAATTCCTGCTTCACTTCCCTTAATTGCAGTTTTCTGGAGAGGAGATCTGTGACTCCATCCACCCAAAAATAAGTCACAGCCATTTACTGAATTACTAAATAATGGTAACCTACAATTGATGACATATTAACATATATCAGAAATAATAGTAAAGTCACTTTAAATTCACTGGTTTATTTAATAATAATAATTTGTGTATGGGCTTGGCTATGTGGTCTGGGGACTGAACCAGGGTTATCATACTTGTGAAGCATTAAATCTACTACTAAAGTGATATCCCTGACCTTCGCTATGATTTAGGTTTTGGGTTTTTTTGTTTTGCTTTTGTTTTTAAGGTTTTGTTGAGGGCCACACATAGCTTCTATGCTTATTCTGAGAAACAGAATTCAGAAAACAGTAGTGTCAAAGTTCTAACTGGGGTTAGCCTTGTGCAAGAAAGACCCTTAAATCCTGACTGCTGTACTATCTCTGTAGCCCCCAACTCTCATTTTTAGCTTAAATATGTTTTGATTTGTTTTGTTTTGTTTTGGGGCCACACATGTTGATGCTCAGGGGTTACTCCTGGCTATGCGCTTAGAAATTGCTTCTGGCTTGCCAGGGGATCGAAGGAAATCGAACCATGATCCGTCCTAGGCTAGTGCTTGCAAGGCAGACAGACAGACGCCTTACCTCTAGCACCACCGCTCTGGCCCCTAAGCATTTTTTTTTTTTTTTGGAAGGGGAGGGCCACACTGGCGGCACTCAGGTTATTCCTGGCTCTCCACTCATTAATTACTCCTTATAGTGCTCAAGGGATCATGGAGGTTGCCAGGAATAGAGTCTGGATCTGCTGCATGCAAGCAGATCTCCCACTGTGCTATTGTTGTAGCCCCAAGAAATTTCTTTTTTAGTGGGGGTGCCCACACCTGGTGGGGTGCAGAGACTATTCCTGGCTGTGTGAGGGATGATACCAGTGCTTTAGCTACTGTATTCTCTTTCCAACCCCTCAAAATTTTTTAGGAAAAAAGAATTACCTATGTTGGGAAATCAAACAGCATAGTTGAACCTCATAAAGGCTAAATTTGATTTTTAAAAAATTCTCAGTACCTGCACTTGAAGGCATAATGAAGATCACCTCATCTTTGTGTGTGTTTTGGGGGGGGGGTGTGGCAGGAATCCATTCCTTGGCAGAACTCCAGAGACCATATGTGGAGCTAGAGTCAAATCCGGGTTAATCACATGAAGGCAAGCATCCTACCTGCTCTATCTCTCCAGCCCCTTTTTATTTTCTTTTTGATTTGGGGACCATGCACACAAGAGCTGAGGGATAGCAGGCTAGTATAAGAGGATTATGTCCAGGCCTCTTATATTCAAAGAATGTGCTCCAGATTATTGAATTATCTTACCCTGAAGTTGTTTTTATTTTGAGACCATACCTAGTAGTGTATGGGAGGAAACATTAGAACCTGAGCCTCCTGCATGCAGACATTCACTCAGTCCTTTGAGCATTTGCTCTCTAGCCCAACAAGTAGTGTTTGTAAGGAAACCAGATTATGTTGTATTCAGATCACTGGGTCTTTCTGAAACTGAAACTATACCAATATTCTTCTCTGGACAGACTTGAAAAGGAGAAGGCAGAAATTGAGCGCATGCGAAATCTGACTGAGGAAGAGAGGCGAGCAGAACTTCGGGCAAATGGTAAAGTCATTACCAACAAAGCTGTCAAGGGCAAATACAAGTTCTTACAGAAGTATTATCATCGTGGTGCCTTCTTCATGGTAAGTGAAAAGAGGATGGGAAAGTTTGGCAATACAAGTAATTTTAAGCAGGGCTGGAGCAATAGCACAGTGGTAAGGCATCTGCCTCTCTATCGGCCAAGCCGACAGACCCAGGTACGATTACTGCATCCTATATGGTCCCGAGTCTGCCAGGGGCGATTTCTGAGCACAGAGCCAGGAGTAACCCCTGAGCACTGCCAGGTGTGGCCCCAAAACTAAAACAAAAGTAATGAAGCTTTGAATTGTCCTTTCCCACTTTCCCACCCAAGAAAAAGTTAGTTACCAATTACTTCCGTTTACATTTTTGCCTCTGAAGAACATCAGCCCAATAAAGAAAAACATCTAGTTCAACTAAATCCTTGACTTCATTGGAGGATTCTTAGGCCAAAATGTTTATCTGATCAGCAGGAAATACTTGCTCTAATTATGCAGTTACCCAGACTATGTAGTTTTCTACATAGTCAGTGGAAGTATTTCTTATACTATTTTAGAGTCACAAAGCATCAGGCTTAAGCATTTCACCAACTTCAGTATTTTTTTGTTGGAGCCAGAGCAATAGCACAATGAGTAGGACATTTGCCTTGCATGCAGCTGACCAAGGTTCAATCCCCAGCATCCCATACGGTCCCCTTGAGCCTACCAGGAGTGATCCCTGAGCACAGAGTCAGGAATAACACTTAAGTGCTGCCAGGATGACCCCCCCAAATGTTTGTTTTTTTTTTTCTGGTTAATGTTTCTGTGGTTTAGGGGCCACACCAGTAGTACTTAAGATCACTCCTGATTTTGTGTTCGGGGATCACTTCTGGCAAGACTTCAGAGTATATGCAGTACCGGGTTTGATACCCATTCTACTATTATTCTGGCCTCAACTTCAATGTCTTTTTTTTTTTTCTCTCAAGGCTTACTCCTGCCACTCCTAGTAGTGTTGTGTGGGAGGCAATATAGGATGCTTACCTAGGTCAATTGTGTTCCAGGAAAGCACCCTACATGCTGTACTAACACTCTGGCTCTTAAATGTTTTTTAAAGGGGCCCGGGAGATAGCATGGAGGTAAGGCGTTTGTCTTTCATGCAAAAGGTCATCGGTTCGAATCCCGGTGTCCCATATGGTCCCCCGTGCCTGCCAGGAGCAATTTCTGAGCATGGAGCCAGGAGTATCCCCTGAGCACTGCCGGGTGTGACCCAAAAACAAAAAAAAAAACAAACAAAAAAATGTTTTTTAAAGAAGCAGTGCCATGGACCAGAGCAGTAGTACAGTCATACAGTAGACAGGGCTCTGCTTTGCAGAGCCGAACCTGGGTTTGATCATCAGCACTACATAAGCTACATATAGTGTCAGGAATCCTACCAGTAAGTACAGAACCTGGTATAAGCCCTGATGAGCACCACCAGATGTGGTTTCCACCCCACTCAAAAAAATAAAGGAGAAAGACAAAATACTGGAACTAGATATAAACTCCAAGATAAAGATTCAACATCCTGTGCTTTCTTTGTATCCCTCACTGCAGTTTATTAAAATTGTTGAGGACCAGAGTGATAGCACAGTAGTAGAGTGTTTGCCTTGCATGCTGCTGACCCGGAACAGACCTGGGTTCGATCTTTGATCCCCAGCATCCCATATGGCACCCCGAGCCTACCAGGGGCAATTTCTGAGTGCTGAAGCCAGGAGTAACTGGAGCACCATCAGGTGTAGCCAAAAAAATAAAACTAGGGGCCCGGGAGATAGCATGGAGGTAAGGCGTTTGCCTTTCATGCAAAAGGTCATCGGTTCGAATCCCGGTGTCCCATATGGTCCCCCGTGCCTGCCAGGAGCAATTTCTGAGCATGGAGCCAGGAGTAACCCCTGAGCACTGCCGGGTGAGACCCAAAAAAAATAAATAAATAAAAAAATAAAACTAAAATAAAATTGTGGTTTGAATATATGGAAAGTAAAAGCACAATTTCATTGAGACTCTTTTCTATAGGATGAGGATGAAGAAGTTTACAAGAGAGATTTCAGTGCACCTACTCTTGAGGATCATTTCAACAAAACTATTCTTCCCAAAGTTATGCAGGTATGGAGACTAATAATAATGGTGATAAAACATAAATTACTGAGAGTTGGCACCTGTTTAGTAGTATAACTTGTTTATCCTTCTGTTAGGTCAAGAACTTTGGGCGCTCTGGTCGCACCAAATATACCCATCTTGTGGATCAAGATACCACCTCCTTTGATTCAGCCTGGGGTCAAGAGAGTGCCCAGAACACAAAGTTCTTTAAACAAAAAGCAGCAGGGGTAAGAGATGTATTTGAACGGCCATCTGCCAAGAAGAGGAAAACGACTTAAGAGTTCAACCATTTATTCCAACTGAGGAACAAGGGGAATTTTCAGCATCCAGTCCTTGATTTGCTTTTATCATTATTTACATGGACCTTGTATCAGTCTTCTTGGAATTCCTGCCATACTTGTGACATTGGTGATGCAGTAAAGGTGCTTCATGAGGTTTGGACTCACGCTGAGAAACTCACAGAAAAGCACTATCCAGTCAGGATTAGAAGATATTTAAAACTTTTTGAGAGACCTGGGATTACTAAATTCATGTGGACTATTCCAAGTTTTTTTAGCTTGTATGATGAATGTGAATAAATAGACAATGCATTTTACAGAAAATTCTTGAAACCTATTCGCATTTTTGATTGGAGTCCTTTTTTCTATGGAAGCGTACTCTAATACATTTTGTATGTGCCAAGAAATAAAAGAATCACACATCAAGAAGGACTAAACAGGGGGCTGGGCGTTGGCGCTGCAGGTAAGGTGCCTGCCTTGCCTGCGCTAACCTAGGACGGACCGAAGTTCGATCCCCCGGTTCCCCATATGGTCCCCCATGCCTGCCAGGAGCGACCCCTGAGCGTCACCGGGTGTGGCCCAAAAAACAAACAAAAAAAAAAGGATAAACAATACTGGATAGGAGCTGTAAAGTTCAGTGAGTAGGGTGCGTGCCTTGCAGTCAACCTGAATTAAATCCCTAGTACTCCATATGGTCCACTGAGACCACCAGGAGCAAACCCTGAATGCAGAGCCACAAATAAGCTCTGGGCATCACCAGGTATGCCCAGAAAGTAAATAAAATTTAGGGGCTGGAGAGATAGCATGGAGGTAGGGTGTTTGCCTTTCATGCAGAAAGTCGGTGGTTCGAATCCCAGCATCCCAGGTCCCCCAAGCCTGCCAGGAGCAATTTCTGAGCGTAGAGCCAGGAGTAACCCTAGCACTGCCAGATATGACCCAAAAACCAAAAAAATAAAAATAAAAACACAGTGCTAGGGATTTGGCTTAGTGGTGACGCTTAAGCCTTCTATGTGTGAAGCCAGGGATAAATCTCCAGAACCCATAAACTTCCCCCCCAAAAAAAGATTTATAGGGGGGCTGGAGAGATAGCATGGAGGTAAGGTGTTTGCCTTGCATGCAGAAGGATAGTGGTTCGAATCCCAGCATCCCATATGGTTCCCCCGAGCCTTCCAGGAGCGATTTCTGAGCATAGAGCCAGGAATAACCCCTGAGCACTGCAGGGTGTGACCCAAAAACCAATAATAAAGATTTTATATAACTACTATGTACATGCAGAGTACTGGAATACTAGAAATTAAAATTACTTGGGGTCAGTGAGGTGGTGCTAGAGGTAAGGTGTCTGCCTTGCAAGCGCTAGTGAAGGACCGCGGTTCGATCCCCCCGCCTCCCATATGGCCCCCCCAAGCCAGGGGCGATTTCTGAGCCCTTAGCCAGGAGTAACCCCTGAGCATCAAACGGGTATGGCCCGAAAAACCAAAATAAATAAATAAATAAAAATACTTGACTGGGGAATACAGTGGGTAAGGTGCTTGTCTTCCATGTAGCTGACCTGGGAACCCATATTCTCCCCTAATCCAGAAGTGATCCCTCAGCATAGAACTAGGAGTAAATTCTGAGCACTACTCATGGCCTAAAAATAAAAGTAATGATTTAAGGGGCCTGAGAAATAGTACATGAAATACTACAAGCAGCTGACCCAGGTTTAATACCCGGCAAAAGAAAAAAGTAATGGGGCCAAAGCAATAGCACAGCATAGCGGTAGGGTGTTTACCTTGCATGCAGCCAACACAGGACAGACCCTGGTTCGATTCCCTGCATCCCATATGATTCCCTGAGCCTGCCAAGAGCAATTTCTGAGTGCATAGCCAGGAGTAACCTTAGTGTCACCAGGTGTGGCCCAAAAACCATAAAAAGAAAAAAGTAATGATTTAGCCAGTGAGAAGGCAACTTCAAAAGGCTGGAAATGTACACATGTATGAGCCACCAAATTTAACTCCTGAAGCTACATGAGACCCCAAGCATTACCCAGCTGTGGTCCTATTAGCCCCCAGTATAGCTGAAGAGGACCAAAATTTAATTGGGGAGGTTGGAGGGCTCAGGAATTGGCAACACACAACAGAGGTCAAGGTTCATGGCAATAGTCTGGTCCCAGGGATCAAAACCAGGGTTAGCACATACAAGGCAAACACACCTACTGTACTATCTCCCTGGCCCTTATCCTTTGATATCCTCTGCTCTTTTGTGTTCCCACCTAAGTACCTAAATTCTAACTCAAAATTTGGCTTATGAACTGGTTGACGCCTTAGATCTATATAGTGGTTCTTAACCATTTTCAGTCTTTTAGCTATTCCAACCACCTTACATTCATGATATGGAGCACAGGAACTTTGCTGAGATTCCATATTACCTTGAATACTATTGAGCTAGTAAGATGAATAAGCCTGGCCTGTCACCTCACTAATTAAGCACAAGAGGTATGCCTTCTTTGTCAATCTTTCCTCTCTGTTCATTTACTGATGGAGAAAGAAGTCAATTCAGTTATATCCCAACAGGAAAATTTTCACAATACAACATATATTGCTATGGATCCAAGACAATAGAACTTAAAAAAAATCTTTATTGAAATAAGTTAATCTAGTGGGGAGGACTGATAAAGCACCAATCAGTTGGTTAAGGCAATAAGAGCCTCTACCACGTTGCCCATGTGTTCCCTTAGGCTCCGTTCTGCTGCTGCTCGAGAGATCTCCATTTCTGTCATCTGCCAGGAAAAGGAAACAATAATGCTACCCACACTTTTTCCCAGTCACTTAATATGCCACCAAAACATGCTGGCTGGACTTATTTCATTAGCAGCCCAAATTAGCCAAAGTAGCGGCCTCATCTCACACATTAGCCTTTACTCACTATTAGCTCCAGATCTTCCTTCTTGATGGTGACTTTTGCCAGTTCCTTCTCCCTGCAAATAATCATATTAATCTTTATTCTGTAACCCCAATATGAACTCTAGGGTAGAATCATTTCCAGTTTTGTCTTGCAAATAAAAGGCATTTGGGTCGTCGGATGAATATACAAACTGACTTTCACACACACACCCCCAAGTCACATAATAAACCCTTTCCCAAGGAAAGGGGGTTTTATACAACAAACATTGCCAGGGGGCCTTTCCTTCCAGAGCGTAGTTTTGAACATTAACATTAGGTCTACAGGAAGTGGTGACTGGGATGAGCAACGGTTATTTCTGTCCGGGGGAAGAAAAACTGGTAGAGCTGGCTACCTGCAAAGGACTTACCGCTCCTGTTTGGCTTTCTGCTCCCGGGACCGTCGATCTCCGATCACCGACATGGCCTACAGAAAAGGTAGATCTACTTACAGCTCGACACGCCACGACCCCCAGTACCTGGGAAGGCCACTAACAAGGGGTAAACGCGTATTCATTCCCCGTGAATGAGAGATGCTTCAAAGCCAAGGTTGAATGCAACTCTGCGGACCCGAGGTTCGCAGCAGCCCGGACCCCTGGCCCCACCCCGCCGTCCGGCTCGGGCCTCGGTCCTGCCGGTCTCTCGTTCCACCTAGCGCGCTCCGCCTGCCTCGGCCCGCCGCACGCGACCCCGGCCGGCCTTACCGTCTCCAGGTTGGAGCTCTGGATCTCCTTCTCCTCCGCGTAGTCGGTGACTCGCTCCAGGTCCGCCGCGCCGCTGTCATGCTTCCGCGGCTTCTCGGGAGGCCGCTCCGGGCCGCTGGGCTCCGTCTCCAGCTCCAGCTCCACGTCCCCCTCGGTCGCCATGTCGCGCCCACGCCGGCAGGACAGGACCCGCCCCGCCCCGCCCCGCCCCGCCGCGACCACGTCCGGCCCGCCCCGACTTCCGCCCGGAGACGGAAGGGGCGGGGCTCCCGGTGCGAGCGCCTCCCTTCTTTAGGCTCCGGTTCCACACAAAGCTTCCCACAAAGCCCTTCCCGCGGCTTCTCGGGCTCCTGCGTGGCCCGACCCGCCAGAGGCCGCCTCCCAAACGCCTCCTTCCCGCCACGCCACGCACACTCGCACACGCCCCCCTCCTACGGATCGTTCCAGCCACGAGTGCCGTCGTTATGACCCTAAACCAATTCAGAGTGCTGATTCCGCAGACCAGCTCGGCAAAGGAACCCGGTCGTTTGGGAAGGAGGGTCGTGGATGGAGGGTGGCCTTCCTGGTCCCCTGCGAGGCAGTGGACAAGCTTCAGCCGAGCGCCAGTTCCCTGGTTCGAGCAAGAAAGCTGCTTCTCACCTTCCACCTGTGACCCAGGGACTCATCTCTGACCGAGGATGGGGGGACGAGTCGTCACAAGCCCCAGGACCTCCGTCTAGGCGGCACAAGAGTCACAGTGGGTCAGCCCTTCTGTCAGATACTACTTGGACAGTTTAAAGACCTAAAAGCTCAATGGGAAAAGGGCTGACTGAAAAACTGGAAGTAATGGAGGTTTGCCTTAAACGAGGCCGACCCAGGACGGACCTGGATTCGGTCCACCGAGCCTGCGAAGAACGACTTCTGAACAGAGCCAGGAGGGATGGATCCCTAAGCACCGCCAGGTGTGGCCCAAATCCCCACCCCAACCCCCGCCAAAAAAAAAAAAAAA
>PVKC010026746.1:0-16028 GCA_004027635.1 Crocidura indochinensis
TCCAGCGCCACCGCCCGGCCCCAATTTATATTTATTTTCTATCTCCTTGATTAATACTTTCAGATATCTCTACTCAGTATCTAGCTTGTGATCTTTATACTTTGCTAAATTAGTGAATAAATGCATAAACGGGGGCCCGGGGAGATAGCACAGCGGCGTTTGCCTTGCAAGCAGTCGATCCAGGACCAAAAGGTGGTTGGTTCGAATCCTGGTGTCCCATATAGTCCCCCGTGCCTGCCAGGAGCTATTTCTGAGCAGACAGACAGCCAGGAGTAACCCCTGAGCACCGCCGGGTGTGGCCCAAAAACCAAAAAAAAAAAAAAGTATAAATGGATATATCATTGCTTTATTTTCTACCTAACTCCTGCTGACAATTCTGAATTTCAGAATATGTTACTTTTGGGTACCAGATTCTAAACTATCCCATCAGAGCATAAACAACAGTTTTCTTTCTAAGAGAGTTTGAACCTAGAAGCTATTAGAAATCAGGTCTATTAAACACACATGTTTCAATAGCACAGTAAGGATGGCATTTCTGTCCATTATCACCTTGTTAAACTACTCCTGTTATGACTTTGCTGCCTACAACGTTTTTGGCATCCTTTCCTTAACTGAGTGGCTCACCTTCTAGTTTCTAAGTTGGATGCCAATAATGTGAAACATCTCAAATTAGCTGAAAGATTTTTTTTCTCATATTATGAGAGACTATTCTTTCTAATCTTAGCATAACTACTGACAAATGGAAAAAATGTCTTAGGATCTTAAATTTGCTTTAAGAATTTCTGTACGTAGGGCTAGAGTAACAGTACAATGGCTAGTGCACTTGCCATACACACAGCTCACCTAGATTCTATTCCTACAACCCCTATGATCTCCATAGCTACCAGGAGAGATTCCTGAATGTAAAGCCAAGAGTAACTGATGGACGTGATTCCCCCCCCCCCAAAAAAAAAAAACTATGAAAAAAATTCTGTATTTAAGCAACTTGTACTAATATTACTATCAAGTTTACCAAACATGACATTTATATAAAAGTAAATTAAAGGTATTATTCATTTTAACTTACTTTTTTACTTAGAATTTGCTCCTGGCAGGCTCAGGGGACCATATGGGGTACCAGGATTTGAACCAAGGTCCATCCTATGTTAGCCGTGTGCAAGGCAAACATCTTAGTGCTGTTCTATCTCTGGCCTCCAGAGTTGAAGCTTTTTAAAATTTCTTTTGTTTTGAGGAAGATAACCATGTTCATACCTCAACATTAAGTATTATTAAAAGAGTAGAAATTAAAAGAGTAGAAGTTTCATGTTCTATATGTTTTATAGTTGTATATGATTTCTTGCCTGTACATTTCTTTCAAAAAGGCTCAGTTTACCAGTGCGTATTAAATATGTAGCAGACTTACCCTTATCATCTAGAAGGTAAGTAGGCTAATCACTTACCAAAATCTTTTTTTTAGTTCTACTATCACTTTATGCAACAGATGAAATATTCTGTTGGCAAATAGAGATAGATGACATTAGATAGTATGCATATTTGTTGGTTTTACTGAAAGTGTGAAAAATTTCAAACAGTTCTAATTAGATGCAAGTGCACTTTATCACTGGAGGTACGTCTTTCAGCTACTCAGTTGCACATTGAAATTCTGTGCAGTATGGAATTGATGTACCTTAGATACTAATGATGTTAGAGTCAAGAAAAATAATAATGGAGTGATGACATTTTAATAAAGCCTTAACTAGTCTGTGAAAAAGTTAAAAGATAGAAGCTATTCAGAAAAATAAGTCCCTGTTGAGTTTAGAAATTTAAGTAAGGGGCCGGGCAGTGGCGCTGCAGGTAAGGTGCCTGCCTGTGCTAACCTAGGACGGACCGTGGTTCGATCCCCCGGTTCCCCATATGGTCCCCCGTGCCTGCCAGGAGCGACTTCTGAGCAAATAGCCAGGAGTAACCCCTGAGCATCACCGGGTGTGGCCCAAAAACCAAAAACCAAAAAAAAAAAAAAAAAAGAAGAAATTTAAGTAAACCAGAATTTATATATCTATGTATACATTATTATTTTTTTCAGGTAGGCATTTGATAGTTGTAATAAATAACAAAAATGTTTTCTCACAAGGTCATAGTCATCACAAAGTTTGTAGGAAAAAAGGGCATCAACCTAAAAAAGAATTCTTTGGCATTAAAGAAAAATAACTAGAATTTTGACTATATTATCCATTCTGTAATGGGTTATCACTTTGTATTTAAGAAGCAATAATTCAGGATACAGAGGTTAAGGACTCGCCTTCTTTGTGACCAGCCCTGCTTTGATCACTGGCATCTGCACCACATAATGTTGCCCTGTTGATCATAGGATGTGTTCCCAAAACAAACATCCAAAACAGCAGCAGCTGGGACTGGACAGATAGCATGAAGGTAAGGCGTTTGCCTTGCATCCAGAAAGACAGTGGTTCAAATCCCAGCATCCCATATGGTCCCCCGAGACTTCCAGGAGCGATTTCTGAGCATAGAGCCAGGAGTAACCCTGAACGATGCCGGGTGTGACCCCAAAAACAAACAAAAGCAAAACCAGCAGCAGCAACTGTTCATACTATCCATCAGAATAGCACATTCTTTTTTGGGTATGTTGGCAAGGGGTTAGGGGAGCAGGTGGTGGTGTTGTGCTATACCTGGCTGTGTTAAGGGCTTATTCCTACCTTTGTGCTCAGGGATTACTTTCAGTGTCAGTGGCATGCAAGGCAAACATGTCAAACATTTATACTACTGTCTTTAACCTCTTCTTTTTGGAGGCAATAGGGGATCTGGGCCACATTCAAAGATGAAAAGATATCCAGGGGCTGGGCGGTGGCGCTGGAGGTAAGGTGCCTGCCTTGCCTGCTCTAGCCAGCCTAGGATGGACCGCAGTTCGATCCCCCGGTTCCCATATGGTCCCCCAAGCCAGGAGCGACTTCTGAGCGCATAACCAGGAGTAACCCCTGAGTGTCACTGGGTGTGGCCCAAAAACCAAACCAAAAAAAAAAAAAAAGAAAGAAAAGATATCCATATAACTATATGATGTTTTTCTCAAAATTGATAGGCCTTGTGTAAGAGTAAACTCCTACTTTCAAAAATATATTTCCTCTATCTGAGGAAGTACCTTGTTGCAGTTTAAAGCATGATAATTTGTAGACTTTTCTACCTACAGAGATAAATTGATACATATTGAAGATTACTTTTTTTTGTGTGTGTGTGTGTGGTTTTTGGGTCACATCCGGCAGTGCTCAGGGGTTACTCCTGGCTCCATGCTCAGAAATTGCTCCTGGCAGGCACGGGGGACCATATGGGGCACCGGGATTTGAACCGATGAACTTTTGCATGCAAGGCAAACACCTTACCTCCATGCTATCTCCTGGGCCCCTTGAAGATGACTTTTAAGTGCTGTAAAAGAAGTTGTTGGAAGATTATAGGGATTTAATCTACATGGTTAAAGACCCTTTCAGGATTCAGTACTGCTAAAGTGCCAAAAGATCTCAGATGTTGAAGTGTTAAAAGCCAAGATCCAAAAACAATCCCAATTTGCATCTGTGTACTTTCCTAAAAAATGCTCTTCTTCAGAAAATAAAAGGAATTTGACATGCTTAGCACCTTCTGAGCCAAAAGGTACATCAATAAAATATTGCTTGTAAATGCATCAGAACTCAGAAATCTAAAAGAAAAAAAAGATAGTTTTTGAGTTTAAGAAATGCACAATTCATTCCATTTTGACAGAATAGTTCTAGTTGCTGCTCAGAAAAACTTTTGCTCCTTTTCCACTCACCAGCACTATGTGAGTTTCATGTTATATTGTATAGATTTGTGTAGCTGCAGACGAATTATATATTGCATTTTTAATTAAGCCTGATAATGTAAAGATATACTTTTAGCTTAAGTATTAATATATTAATTCACAGATTATATGATTTATAGATATTGAATGATTATTAAATTAAAAAGAATATCTAAAATTTTGTTCTTTCAGATGAGTTGGATGAATAGAAATTGATTTTATTTTTAAGGATTCATATGATCATTAGAAACTTAAGAATTTTTTAATCAATCAGTGATAAGGTGGGGAAAATTTTTTTTTGGTGAACTTTTTTATCATAAACGTTCAATGAACGTTGTAAGATTTTATCCTGTTTCTTTTTTGGCCACACTAGGTGGTATTAAGGGTTTAGGGGTCACATCTGGTGAACTTGGGGACCGGAGTTTTAAGATTTCTATGAAGAGTTCAAATAGTGATGTACTATGTAATAAAGCCATATTTGTACCCACAGAATTTATGTGAGCATGAAATACAGTAACTTGCAAATTGTGCATATCCATCCCCTGACACTTCAAAATGATAATTGCACTATTAAAATGGTCTCTTCCACTTTATAAGTAGACAATGCTTTCTAATTTCTTATTGATCTCTTTTGTAAATTCTCATTGTATTATAAATATTTATTCAAGGAAGTGATCCTCACAGGCCTCTGAGTTCCCAAAGAAATAATATTGTCTTTTTCTGCCTTTGTGATTCTCTAGCAGAGGTTGCAGATTGGCAAATACAAGATTTTTGATTGGCTATCTACTAGTTTTGGTTCAAGGGAATTTTAAATTTGAGCCAGTTGCCACCATTTAAAAATTAGTATGTTTTAGAATGTTGGAGTGATAGTACGGTGGGTAGACGTTTGCCTTGTACACGGCCAACTTGGGTTTAATCCCTGGCACCTATGGGCCTCTGAGCAATGCCAGGAGTAATGTCTGAGTACAGAGTCAGAAGTAATTAATGATCATTGCTAGGTGTGGCCCAGAAACAAAAGCAAAACTAAATTAGTTTGTTTGGGGCTGGAGATATATACAAGAGGTAAGTTGCTTTGCATGCAGCTGACTCAGTTCAAATCCCTGTTATCACATAGGGTCTCCCAATATAGCTAGGGGTCCTAACTTAACAGAGAATAAGAAATTAGCCCAGGGGTCTCAAACTCAATTTACCTGGGGGCCGCAGGAGGCAAAGTCGGGATGATTCTTGAGTGCAAAGTCAGTAGTTAGCCTTGAACATTGGGGGTGTGTGACCCAAACAACTAAAACAAAACAAAACAAAAAAAGATTCCTCTAGGGCAGGGCCACAAAATGTTGTATCGAGGGCCATAAACGGTTCGTGGGCTGCAAGTTTGAGACCCCTGAATTAGCCTCTGAACACTACCCCAAGTGACTCTAAATTTAAAGAAAAAAGAAAAATTAGAAAACATCTCAGCACAAACATCGGAAAATAACATCCCAGTTAGACCCAGTACTGTTGGCACTATCTTCAAGAATACACACCCTGAGATTTATGCAGTACTGGCATAATTCAGTGAAACATGACCCAAAAAATGTGCACTTGCCATTTATTTTAGAATGCATCACATTATCTGTTCACTTGTGCAGAAGCATGCAAACAGTACCCAACTGTGTTTGAAGACAGGGTATCTTTGATCAGACTCTCAGAAATATCTTTTAGCTAGCTGTTAATAAAATAAACTATCAAACTAGACAGTAATTTGGGATTATGATTATTTGTGTAGTTAAACTAATGCTGTGGTCAGTCTACATTGCTGAGTTAGCCCAGTGAACAGTGTGGGTACATTTCTCAGGCAAAGAATAATGTAGAGTTACTAGTTCTGTTTTTCTGGTCCAGTTATATATTTAGAATATATAACATTAGAAATTTCTTTGAGGGTGCTCAGAGATCTTGTGGTGCCAAGAAACGAATTGAGTTGGCCACACACAGTCATGCACCTCAACCCCTGCATTATCTCTCTGGCCCATTAATTACTTATGTTATTTCAGAAACGTATTGTACAGTAGAAAACAAATATTCTTCATAGTCCCCTTGACTTCCTTTGATCAAGCTTCTGCTATTTATTTGGAGAGTTTGTATTATCTGTTTTCCTCCTGTATAAAAGGCATCAAAATTATCTTACATTTGATAGTTAGAATGAAATAATAATATGTGGGCTAGAGAGATAATACAATTGGTAAGGTACTTGTCCTACATGTGGCCAACCCTAGATTCTACCTCTGGAACTGTTTATGGTCCCTGAAGCCCGCTAGAAATGATTCCTGAGCAGAGAGCAAGGAATATACCTGGAACGCTGCTAGGCATGGGCCAGTTGGATTTGTGGGGAGCAGGGAGAAAGGGAGGATGGAAGGAAGGAGGGAGGGAAGGAAGAAGGAAGGAAGGATGGGAAGAAGAAAGGAAGGATAGATGGAAGGAAGGAGGGAAAATCTCAGGTTTTAACCTAGTTAAAATAGATAATGCTATTTACAGAATTTGCTCCTGAAATTATTTTCTTTGTAAATTCTTTATTTCTCCTTTCTTTCACCCCTCCCACCATATAGGAGCATGAATATATGCCCCATGAAGGCAGAGGGTATCTTCCTTTTGTTGCTACTACAAAACAGTCATTTTCTCAGATAGACTTTCAATAGATCTCTATTGATTGACTGAAAGACCAATTGAGCTTTTATGAATTGTTAGTACTCAGTGAGTATATTTTTCTTGGAGGGGGGTGGGCCCCCAAGCAATTTTAGAAGGTTTTGGGGCCTTACGAACAAATCTTGGCTGCCTGGGTAGTGATTCATTATAAGTGTCAAATTATCTGGTACTATGCTGGTGCCCTCTGATGCCAGGGTACCAAGGCCACTCCAGGGAGGCATTTGGTGGTATTCAGATTGGAATTGAGACCAGATTAGGTTCATGCTACCATGTACCCTAAGCACTGTACCATCTTCCAACCTCTGAATATGCTTACTTACTTTGCTTGTTTATTTATTCGTTTGTTATTGGGTCACCTCTGACAGAGCTCAGGGGTTATTTCTTTTTCTGTGTTCAGAAATTACTCTTGGTAGACTTGGAGGACTATATGGAATGCTGGGATCAAACACTGATTGGCCGTGTACGCATCAAATGCCTTACTTACTGTGCTATCCTTTCAGCCCCTGAATGTATATTTTAATTTAAGATAGGTTATAAATTCAATGAGACATTTTCTTAATACTTTATTGACAATAGATAATATCTATATTAAAGTTGTTAATATTCGGGGCCCAGGAGATAGCATGGAGGTAAGGCGTTTGCCTTTCATGCAAAAGGTCATCGGTTCGAATCCTGGTGCCCCATATAGTCCCCCGTGCCTGCCAGGAGCAATTTCTGAGCATGGAGCCAGGAGTAACCCCTGAGCACTGCCGGGTGTGACCCAAAAACCAAAAACCAAAAAAAAAAAAAAAAAAAAAAAAAAAAAAAAAAAAAAAAAAAAAAAAAAAGTTGTTAATGTTCAAGTCCAAATTCTAGATTTAATTAGGAGATCGTCTGATTTTTGTAAAGAAGTAAAAGTATTTTTCGTTTAATTTGCAATTCTTTTCTGTAGTCTGGCTTATATTTCTCATTTATTTCTCTTTAACTATTTTATATATCTTTTCCCCAAACCACTCCTATAACAAGTATATTTTATTGTTAATAGCTATTAACAAATGCCTCTCCTCATTGAATTAACCCATAAGGCAGTTTAGAGACTTTATCTTGTCCATCTGATACTTCTTTCCTCCCCTCTTCCCCTTCCCTCCCCTTTCCCTCCCCCTCTTCTCCTTCCCTCCCATCCCATTCCCTTTCGTTCCCTCCTCCCCTCCTGTCCCCTCCCTTCTTATCTCTCCTCTCCTTTTCCTCCCTGCCCCTTTTCTTTCTCCTACCCTCTCTTCCCTTTCCTCTTCCTCTTCCCTCCTCTTCTCATTTCCTCTCTCCTTATTTCCTATCTTCTCCCTTTTCCCCTCTTCCTCCCCCCTCTTCTCCCTCCCCTTCTCCACTCTCTACCCTTCCCTTTTCTCTCCTTTCCTACCTTCCTTTCCCTCACCCTTCCCTTTTTCACTATATGCAAGGCAAGCAACCTACCCACTATACTGTCTTTTTGGCCACCATCCTGAATGAACTTTCTTTGCTATGTTGTAATCACTTAAATGATAAATGTTCAGTAATAATGTGACTCAGTCTGGTACTGAGTTTGAGACTTGTAGTGGTTAAAGAATTAGTTATACTTTCTGTTTTTTTTTTTTAAATTCTATTCCTAATTTAATGACTGTTTTAGGATATTGGCCCAAAGAGAAGGAGTTTTTAAATCATCACTCTGCTAAATACAAATATGCCAGCTGTACAGTTAATATGATTTACTAGAGTTATCTTTGAAATGATTGTCATTCTCAATTTTTGGGGGGAGACAGCACCTGGCAGTACCCAGGGGTTATTACTGGTTCTGCACTCAGAAATTAATCTTGGCAGGCTCAAGGGACCATATGGGATGCTGGGGATCACATCTGGTTCCTTCTCGGGTCATCCATATACAAGGCAAATGCTCTCTCTGTGCTATCATTTGAGCCCCATTCTCAAATTTTGTGGAAAAGATTTTATGAATAATGTGACTTTTTAACTAAGATATGTAAGATTTCATTGCTCATTTTTTTCTCTTTCAAAAGATGTATTTTACACACATTTTCATGCTTAAATTTGAGGAAACTTTACTATTGGTATCTGACAGGCTACTTAAAATGCTATTTATAAAAAAATGGTAGAAGTTTGAAAAGTAATTTTGTCACATTTTTGTCTTTCTGGAAATGAGAATGAGGTGAAACACATAAAATTCTACTGATAATATGTTTTTATATTGCTCCATATATTCTTTTTTTTTTTTTTTTTTTTTTTGTGTTTGGTTTTTGGATCATAACCGGTGATGCTCAGGTGCTCCATATACTCTTAAATAGAGTAAAAAGCTGATTTTTGTTTTAAGTGTATAATATCTACCTGCAGCTACTGGCTGCTATTTAATAGTCCAGATATAAAATGTTTCTGTCCTCACAAAGAGCTTTAATAATGCTGATAGACCATCATATTCATATTTCCTTACCCTGGATTTCGCCACATTGTATATTGCAGGGTTTTTGTACTTTTGAAAATGGAATTTAATGTTTCCATTTATTCTAGAAACAGGTTTTTAAAAATTTTTATCAACTGCTTATTTAAATTAACATTTATTTTCTTTGTTTTTTACTTATTAGGATAGCCAACGCCTAACATTTTCATTATCGTTTAAAACTCTAAATTCCAAGATGAATACAGTAAAAGTATGTCTCGTTACTACTCACTTTTAAGATAACAGATATGAGTATATGACATCTCCATGTGTCTCTTTTATCAGATATGATGGAAAAATATTTATTAGTATTTTTCCCCCTTCATCTTATTAAGTAAATTATATGGTTCTTTTTTTTATAGAAACTTCCATAGTTGGAAATGTAAAACAGCAATTTCTTGGTTCTATAGCATGACATAGTTCAGAGCTGAGATTAGAGAAACCCCGTAGAGTTGTTAATACTTGAGGGCATCCCCAACGAGAAAAGTATGTGAGTTTAGGAATGGGAGGAAGGAAGGATCTGCTTTAAATTTAGCGTAGGGTCACTGAATCTTAATGATAGATTAAACAAGAGAGGTAGAATAATGAATAGGGGTATGCAGTGTGTAGCACTAATACCAGAAGTCCATGGTTTGTGACGGTTTTTTAATGTTCTTTCCCATATGGTTTTGAATAGAATAGGTTATGGCAGGGATGAGCTAAGGAATAGCATTGTTAATGGATAAATAGGAGTAATTTTTCTTAACAAGAGATATCAGGCAGTTTATTTAGACTGCCTATTTATTTAATGGCTCATGTGATTAAAACCCATCCTATAACTATTAATACCACATTAAAATGGAAAAATTAAGCTATTTTATTTTTTATGAAACAGTTATCTTTAAATTTTAGACTTGTCCTGATAGTGGAATCCTTGGGTTGGAACTTTCAACTGCTTTATTAAAAGCCAGTTGTATGAAGCTTCTGAGTATTGGGAGCATCAGTCCTTAGGGTTTGTATGGACCATGTTAGGTTTCTAATGTTATTCAGTTTGATAAGTGCTATTAAGTTGTCATTTGGGGGCCCGGGAGATAGCATGGAGGTAAGGCGTTTGCCTTTCATGCAAAAGGTCATCGGTTCTAATCCCAGTGCCCCATATGGTCCCCCGTGCCTGCCAGGAGCAATTTCTGAGCATGGAGCCAGGAGTAACCCCTGAGCACTGCCGGGTGTGACCCAAAAACCAAAATAAATAAATAAATAAATAAAAAAGTTGTCATTTGGAATAAATTGCCAACTCAACCTCATTCACCTAAAAATTAACTCAGTATATAATTATGGTGCATGTCTTTTTTATTATAATGTTGTACTTGGCCAAAGCAGCTACTTTTGATGCTACTTTCCTGCTTTCCCAAGCATATCTCTCATAAAGTAATGCTGAAAACTGTTCTTAGAAAGTAGCAAATTACATTAAGGGGAATAAAGGAGGGAGATGGGGGAATGCATGCTGGGAATAGGGACGGAGGGAGGACAACATTGGCATTGGGAATGCCCCTCAATTCATTGTCACTATTGCCTTAAATATTACTGCTAAAGATTTGTAATTCACTATTACCACAATAAAAATGTAAAAAAAAATAAAAGAAAGTAGCAAATTGGGGTGGGAGCGGTGGCACAGTGGTAAGGTGTTTACCTTGCATACAGCTGACCTAGGATGGATTGAGGTTCGATCTCTCAGCATCCCATATGATCCCCCAAGCCAGGAGCAATTTCTGAGCACAGAGCCAAGAGTAACCCCTGAGCATCATTGGGTGTGCCCAAAAACAAAATAAAAAACCAAACAAAAAAAATAAAAGAAAGAGAGTAGCAAATTATGTGACAGCACAGGATTGAAGTTGGAGTAGAGAACGTTTCAAACACTGTTCTAGCTGTTCCCAAACTTTCTCCCTGACGTGTGGGTCACTTGAATAGTTTATTTTCACTTGATGAGCAACATTCCAACAACAATGGTGGTTGGAACTGATCACTCTGGACAAAAATGGGATGCCAGAAAGGGATAAAGTGATATGCATGGTACCCTTTTATTAACAGTAGTGCAAACCACAGTGTCAAGAAGGAAGGGAAGGAGGGAGGGTGAGAGGGAAGGGGAGAGAGAGGAAGAGGGAGGGAGAGATCTGCTCAAAGGCAGGGGTAGACAGGGAGGGGTATATTGGGGACATTGTTGACAGGAAATGTGCACTGGTGAAGGGTAGTGTACATTGTTCTGACTGAAACTCAACCATGAATAGTTTTGTAACCACCTGCTTAAGTAATTAAAAAGAAAGAAAGTTAAGATTGGAAAACCTGATCAGATATACTTTTAAATATCTCTTAGAGCAGTTCTTTGGAGCAAATTACTTTTTATTTCCAAAAGGAGGGATCGTCTGTGGTGCCTTCATACAGACCAGTAACGGGAAATGAAACTCTGGGATTCTAGGGTCCCGGTTGCAAACACTGTTCTAGCTGTTCCCAAACTTTCTCCCTGATGTGTGAGTCACTTGAATGGTTTATTTTCACTTGATGAGCAACACTACCAGGCCATTTTAGTATTCATGGCAGGCCCCAACTCTTTAAGCCACTCCTTTATTGTCCTCCTCCCCCCCACCCCCGGTTAACAAGAAAGGATAAAATTATAAGAGAACTGGTTATAGAGAAAGGTTTCATTGCTGATAGATCCCACCACATTTTTCAGCATCTTAGACAAGGGCAAAGTCTTGGATAGCAGAAGAAAGAAGCAAAGCAAACATAAGCACCTAAGTCTTTGTATCATCAGTATGGTGTTACCTTAGCAGAACAGATCTAGACTTCAACCAAATAGATACATTTGGTATCTTTACCAAAACATTAATATTGTTAGCATGTAACATATTTAAGATTTGATATATAAGTGGTAGCCTTTGAAGACAAAACTTTTTGTTTTAATAAAAAAATCATTACTTTATTTAAGACCATGTATAAAACCCTGGTAATGGTTTACAAAGCTGATCATAATGCAGTTGTTTCTGACATTCAGTGTTCCAATATAATTCCCACTACCAGTGTAACGTTCCTCCTATCATTGTCCCAAGTCCCCCAAACCCCCAAGTCTGCCCCCTTGGCAGCCCCAAAATTACTTGTTTATTACAATAATTTATTACAAATTGTTTATTACAACTATGTGGTGATGGAATTATCAAAAACTACTTCAGTAAAAGAAAATTTGTGAAATATATCTCACTATGTGATCATTAAGTCATTGAGGTTTTACTAAACTCTGTTATAATTGAGCTTTTTGTTTCAGCAGTTTTGTTTGTTGAACTTTGGTGGCTTCTGTGCTTTGTGGATTTTGTGCTTTCCTACTGGGGTGTCGGTATTGAAAATTTTGGAGGTGTCTATAATAGAGTTTGATCCATGAATTCTAGGACCTGTGGAGCTGGAATGGTGAACTGACAAGGCAGCAGCTGTGAGATGTGTCTATTGCTTCTGGAATTTCTGGAAGAGGCACTAAAGGGGCCGCCTCCCCTCATTCCAAGAAGACCCTAGAGTTTTCAGCCCCAAACTCAGCATACTCAGAGTTTTTTTCAGTTACATGTCTTTACAGGTAGTGAGGTGGTGGAATTGGGTCATAGATGTGGTGGTGATTATGGAGTGTGGGCATAGCTGCTGATGCTTCAGCAGGGCTGGTACATTGCTTGCCTCCCTCCTGAGGTGCTCCAGAGTAATAAAACTTTTTGTTTGTTTGTTTGTTTTTGTTTTGGGGTCACACCCGGCAGTACTCAGGATTTACTCCTAGTTCTATGTTGAGAAATCACTCCTGGGAGACTCGGGGGACCATATGGGATTCTGGAATTCGAACCACCGGCTTTCTGCATGCAAGGCAAACACCTTAACTCCATGCTATCTCTCTTGACCTAGAAGAAAACATTTTATTTTAAAGAAGAAAAATTGGGTTATGTTTTAAAGTTGGGGCTGGAGACATAGTACATCATATAGGGTACCTGCCTTGCTGTGTATAGCAGAACTATTACCCTGAAGGCAGCATCCAATACTTGAAACAACTTATTTGATCTACTAGTTGTTTTTCCTCAATAACTCCTAAAAATACAAAACTGACCGTTTGAACTTTTATTAACTTGTTGCATTACATCAGGTGTGAAAAGGTTCACTTGTTCTCATCACAGTTCTTTTTCCCTTAGTTGGCTCCTCTTGTTTTTAATCACTTAACAATATCCATTTAGATGACCTGTACAAAGGCCTCATGGAAAACTCTTATTATACTTTGGAATTGTAAAATGTCAGGAATAAAGAATTTCAAATATAATATAATAACACATTATTTTTCAGAAGTGGAAATTCAGGCTATTAGATGATAGCTATAACATAGCTATGAAAGAATCTAGCCTTTAATGACTTAGAGAAATAAACTAAATTCTAACTTTACTACCTTAAGTAATGCCTGGTTAATTATTTGTTGTTCCCGAGTCTCTCCTTTTATGTTTGTAAGATAAAATAATAATATATTGCGTCTTTTTTCATTCTGGAGAAGACCACATTCTCTTTCATACATATTTCTTTCCTCTCACACTTCTCTTAAATATCTTTCAATAAAAAGTATTTGCTTCACTAAAAATAATATATAGGAAAGGTTTTGTTTTTATTGTTATATTACTGTTATTGATATTAAAGTAAAACTTAGTTCCCAATTTATAGAAGATGCTAAATAAATGCTTGCAAATGTTATTTGCTACCTTTTAACTTCTTTGTTAAAGTAGATGCTAAATAAATTGCCTTTCTTTATTCCTTTTACTTTCCTATACTTGATTTAGAGTATAGAAACTTAGAAAAGATAGATATATGGGGGAAAATGAGCAATAATTACTGTTACAGAGAGAACAAGTTTAGATATTTGTATATCTATTTTCTATGCATATAAACACTATTAGTATATATTATGTATTATGTATAATCTAGCAAAAATTCAAAATTTATGATTTTAATATGCAATAATGTTAATGTTATTGACTATAATTGTATACTAGGTCAACAAACATTTTTGTAAAGGGCTAGGCATAAATATTTTAGGCATTGAAAGCCATACAGTATATCTTGGCTACTATAAGCAGCTAGTGTATAAGCAAAAAGAAGTATTATATTTCAATATTACTTTATTACTTACAAATATATGAGGAGTCTGGCCTCTAGTTGTGTACTTTGTTGACTCTGACTCTACATTATTATTTTAATAAGTATGATAGTTCATTTGCTTATTGACTATTAAGAGTATGTCATTTATTTAGGATGATAAAGAAGGCTACTATAAATATCTTGTAGCTAAATGTTTTAATGTGTGGTTTAACTGTATGATTAACTTGCAAATTATCCTCTGACACTGTCAGATTGTCTGCTAACATTGAGATTCATTCATTCATTCATTCATTCATTCATTCATTCATCACTCCCATCAATGCTCATGCCTTAATCCTAGGTCTGGATTGTGAGATCAATTTTGTTGTGTTCATAGGGACCAACTGTAGTGACAGGAATTGAATCCAGGTTGGTTGTGTAAGGCAAGCACCATATCCCACTATACTTTATCTGTGATCCTAGGATTACTATTTTTTTTAGTCATGGCAGGAAGTCAAGGATATATGCATCTTTGGGTCAGTAAATTGTCATGTAATCTTTGCCCTCAATGTTTCCAAAAAATTTGGAGTAGAAATACTATCTTCTATTTTTCTTCAGATTTTATTTCAGTGGACATATAATGGAGGCAAAAACAAAACAAAAAAAAAAAATGAGAACAGGGTTTGGGGTGGTGGCATAGTATTAGGGCATTATTTGCCTTGCAGAGGGCTGACGTAGGATGGACCACAGTTCAATTCCCTGGCATCCCTTATGATCTCCCAAGCCAGGAACGATTCCTTTTGTTTGTTTGTTTGTGTGTGTGTGTTTTAAATAAATCTTTATTTAAACACCACAGTTACAAGCATGTTCGTAGTTGGGTTTCAGTCATAAATGGAATACCACCCCCTTCACCAGTGCAACTAGTGAATTCCCACAACCAATGCCCACCCCCCTGCCCCTGCCTGTATCGCGACAGGCATTTCACTTCTCTCATTGTTTAACATTATCATGCTAGTTGTTAATATAATCATTTCCCTAACAGCGTTCACCACTCTTTGTGGTGAGCTTCAAATTGAGAGCCAGTCCTTCCAGCCCTTCCAGCCCTTAACTCTGTTGTCTCTAGACCTTATTACAGTAATGTCTTTAATTTTTCTTAAAACCCATAGATGAGTGATACTATTCCGTGTCTGTCTCTCTTCCTCTGACTTATTTCACTCAGCATAATAGATTCCATGCATATGTATAGGAAAATTTCATGACTTCATCTTTCCTGAGGACTGCATAATATTCCATTGTGTATATGTACCACAATTTCTTTAGCCATCCATCTGCTGAAGGGCATCTTGGTTGTTTCCAGAGTCTGGCTATTATAAATAGCACTACAATGAATATTGGTGTGAGGAAGGGATTTTTGAATTGTATTTTTGTGTTTCTAGGGTATATCCCTAGGAGTGGAATAACTGGATCAAATGGGAGGTTCAATTTCCAGTTTTTTGAGGAATCTCCATATTGTTTTCCATAAAGGATGGACTGGATAGCATTTCCACCAACAATGAATAACAGTTCTTTTCTCTCCACATCCCCGCCATTACTAACTAATAGTTCTTGTTCTTTGTGATGTGTGCCAGTCTCTGTGATGCGAGATGGTACCAAATTGTAGTTTTGATTTGCATCTCCCTGATGATTAGTGATGTGGAACATTTTTTCATGTGTCTTTTGGCCATTTGTATTTCTTCTTTGAGGAATTGTCTATTCATTTCTTCTCCCCATTTTTTGAGGGAGGGATTTCTGAGCTCATAGCCAAGAATAACCCCTGAGCATCACTGGGTGTGGCCCAGTCCCATCAGAAACAAACAAAAAAATCTGGTTCTTCTTTCATTTGCTTCAAACATAGTTTTTTCATATTTAGATTTCACTCCTTCCTTCCTTCCTTCCTTCCTTCCTTCCTTCCTTCCTTCCTTCCTTCCTTCCTTC
>PVKC010026747.1:0-15975 GCA_004027635.1 Crocidura indochinensis
CTGCCAAGGAAATAGGTTGGGGAAAGGAAGGGAATCTGTAGTCAATGGTGGAGGGACATTGGTGGTAGAATGGGAGCAGAACACTATAAGCCTGAAATTCTATTGTCAACAACTTTGTAAATCAAGATGTCTAAATTAAAGAATGAAAAAAAATTTAATAGAAAAACAAAACCATCTTACACTTATTAAAACAATGATTCAACACAATGTTTACTAAACTTTAATTCCTATTTTAATCTTCTAATTATTAAGTTTCATGGGAAAGTAACAAAAACATGTCTAATTCCATATGTGCATCAAATCATGTAGATCACTTTTTAAAGCTTAATATAACTTCTGGGGTTTTTTTGGGGGGGGGGGGAGAGAAGTAAGTAAAAGAGGAAGAAGAAAAAGAGGAGGAGGTGGAGGAGCTATGTGCCAAGAAGAAAAATTAACCAAAGCTTAGGGATAAAAAGTGTTTATGGAACTAAGTATTAATTTTCAAAGAATGAGAGGTCAGGAAGGGCTTTTTGGGCTACACCTGGCAGTGCTCAGAGTTTACTCTTGGCTCTGTGCTCATGGATCACTCCTGGCAGGGGTGGGAGGGCTCTATGGGATGCCGAGGATCAAATACTGGTTGGCCATGTGAAAGGTCATATATTCTGATCTTAGAAAAGTCAGTTGGTATAAAAAAAATATAAAGAATAAGCAAAAAGTACTCAATATCCTCTAAGTACACCCAAATTAGTATCTGTTTTTTTTTTCAGCCCTTAGTTACATTAATTCAAAAGTATTTTTCACCATACATATAAGTTGGGCAATCATCACAGAACCTATTTTCAGTGAGTATTTTGTAAACACTATTCATGACACAAGAGCATACAAAGTGGAAACCATGTAAAATTATCTCTGTAGATCTCATGATCTTCTTTGTAGAAAATCCTAGAGTCCACAAAAAAAGAATTCTAAATATTTGTCACAAAACTGCAGAACACAAAACCAACACAAAAGGTCAGGAAGGTCAGGAAGATGCCTCAAAACACTGGTACAAGTGGTTTGCATTAAGGAACATTGGTTTTATCCCCAGAGGTCACATGGTCCCCTTCACCTCTAATCTGTTTCATATTTATACACAATGTAGAAAGAGAATAGGAAATTAAGAAAGTAATTCTACTTATAATAATATCAAAAATAGGGGCCCAGAGAGATAGCACAGCGGTGTTTGCCTTACAAGCAGCCGATCCAGAACCTAAGGTGGTTGATTCAAATCCCGGTGTCCCATATGGTCCCGTGCCTGCCAGGAGCGATTTCTGAGCAGATAGCCAGGAGTAACCCCTGAGCACCGCCGGGTGTGGCCCAAAAACCAAAAAACAAAAAAATTAAAAAAAAATAATATCTAAAGTAGGGTCGGAGAGATAGCATGGATGTAGAGCATTTGCCTTGCACGCAGAAGGGTGGTGGTTCGAATCCCGGCATCCCATATGGTTCTTCGAGCCTGCCAGGAGTGATTTCTGAGCATAGCCAGGAGTAACTCCTGAACAGTGCCGGGTATAACCCAAAAACAAAAACAAGAACAAAAAAAATCAAAAATAATAAAATACTTTGGAATAAACTTAACCTCATGGTCAGGGATTGGAAGACATATTTAAATACAATGCCCAGAATCCCAAATGGCTCCCCAAGCCTGCAGGAGTAACCTCAGAGCACCACTGGGTATGGCCCCAAAAGACCTGGAGATGTAACTTAGAGTAGAGCACTTGTCCTTCATGTGTGAGGCTTTGGGTTAAATCCACAGAACCATAAAAATAAAGAACAGAGAAGCTGGAGCGATAGTACAGTGTTAAGGCACCTGCCATTTATGAGGCCAAGCCAGGTTCAATGCCCAAGCTCCACTTAGCACTACCAGGAGTGATTCCTGAAGGCAGAGTCAGAAGCAACTCCTGAACACCATCAGGTATGACTCAAAATTCAAAACAAAACTTTATTAAAAAAAAAATAAAAACAAGGGGCCGGGCGGTGGCGCTGGAGATAAGGTGCCTGTGCTAACCTAGGACGGACCGTGGTTCGATCCCCCGGTTCCCCATATGGTCCCCCGTGCCTGCCAGGAGTGACTTCTGAGCGAATAGCCAGGAGTAACCCCTGAGCATCACCGGGTGTGGCCCAAAAACAAAAAAAAAAAAACCAGAATCCATAGTGATAGTATAGTGAGTGGGTAGAGTAACGTAACTAATCCAGGTTTGATGTCTTGTATCCCATAAGGTCTCTCAAGCATCACTATGAGTTAATTATTGCGTATAGATCCAGGGATAACCTGTAAGCATCAATAGGTATGACCCAACAACAATAAAAAAGAACAAAGTAAAAAATGGGGGACTGGGGCTAGAGTGGTGGTGCAAGCAGTAAGGCATCTTATCTGTCTTGTCCACGCTAGCCTAGGAGGTCTGATCCCCCGGCATCCCATATTGTCCCCCAAGCTTGGAGCTATTTCTGAGTGCATAGCCAGGAGTAACTCTTGAGTGTCACCAAGTGTGGCCCAAAAACCAAAAAAAAAAAAGTGGGGGGGAAGAGTGTGAAGAAGATAATTCTTTATAGAAGGCACATCATGGTACTTAGGACTTACTCCTGGGTCTGTACTCAGGGATCACTCCTATTGGAGTATGACTCAAGTCAGCCATGTGCAAGGCAAACATCTTATCAGCTTGTACTGCGTATCTCTGGCACATTATTTTAAAATTGTTATTAGCCTAAGGATGAACTTCAAAAGCATCATTTTAATAAAATATTAAATATAATTAAATTGTCATGGGCAAAAAATATAATAAAATTTAGGAAGACAATTATTATCGAATATTAATCTATTTTAATTAGGATAAAATTATCAGTGAGTTTACAGTTTGGGATTTACTCTCTTTATTTTTTGGTTTTTGGTCCACACCTGATGACCCTCAGGGGTTACTCCTGGCTATGCACTCAGAAATCACTCCTGGCTTGGGGGACCATATGAGATGCTGGTGGATTGAACTACGGTCTGTCCGTCCTAGGCTAGTGCATGTAAGGCAGACGCCTTACCTCTTGCACCATCGCTCCGGCCCCTAATTTATTTATTCTTTTTTTCAATACAAAGAAGTATTGTAATATTGCATTGGCTTTAGTGGATTTTTAAATAAAGCTATAATTATTTTTTGGGGGGTCACACCCGGCAGTGCTCAGGGGTTACTCCTGGCTTCATGCTCAGAACTTGCTCCTGGCAGGCATGGGGGACCATATGGGACACCAGGATTCGAACCGATAATCTTTTGCATGAAAGGCAAACGCCTTACCTCCATGCTATCTCCCGGGTCCCAATATAATTATTTGAAGTATGTTATTTTAATGTCGAAAGATTTATGACACATTACATTGTTCACATATTTTTTTTATGTCTGTTCCAAAAAGAAGCAAAACATCTATTCAATTTTCTACTGAAAACTGACAATGCTACATAAACTTTGGTATGAAAATCTAGTCAAACTTTTTAAATGTGCAAAACAAAAAAAGATTCGAACATTCAAATAAAATGAAAACTCCATAAATGTATATCAGTAACAAAGTCCTTAACTAAAGCACAAATGGTAAAAAATGAAACTACTAAAATTTATATTTAAAATATAAAAAAAACTTGTTGGGGCCGAAGAGATAGCACAGTTGCGCTTGCCTTGCAAGCAGCCGACCCAGGACCTAAGGTGGCTGGTTCGAATCCCGGCATCCCATATGGTCCCCCATGCTTGCCAGGAGCTGTTTCTGAGCAGATAGCCAGGAGTAACCCCTGAGTACTGTCGGGTGTGGCCCAAAAACAAAAAACGAAAAAAAACAAACAAAAAAAGTTTTATCTTCTTTTTTTTGGGGGGGGAGTTTGGGTTTTTGGGCCACACCCGGTGACGCTCAGGGGTTAATCCTGGCTATTTGCTCAGAAGTCGCTCCTGGCAGGGACGGGGACCATATGGAGAACCGGGGATCGAACCACAGTCCATCCTAAGTTAGCGCAGTCAAGGCAGGCACCTTACCTGCATCGCCACCACCCGGCCCCAAAGTTTTATCTTCTAGTTGTAATTTTTGTAATTGTTAAGCACTAATTATGTACTGATTATTATGATTGTTATGCACTAATTATTTATTTATCATTAATTATGCATCAAAATCTGAAGATAACTATTAAGCCTTAAAATATATTAAAGTCAATATATTTCAGTGTTTCTTTGCATTGACAGATTGTTTAGAATTATATTTAGACAGAAAAAGAGAACGACTTGCCAATATATAGAAGAATTTCTTCTAAACTGATTCATCGATAAAAATACAAAATAACTTGAAATAATAAAAATGAGATGGGCACTAACTTTATTTAGCTAAGCCTAAATCTGAATAATTGTTTTATTAGAAGTATCACTTCCATAAATAATGCAGAACCAAAGAATCCTAGGAAAGGAGGTGAAAAAACAAACAAAAAAACAAGAAAAGCAAAAGTTTTGAGACAAAACCAAAACAAAACAGGTAAACTAACAGAAGTTGGGCATTGGGAGATAAAATAAATTGAAGTAACTATCTATGTTAACTAGAGCAGTCAGTGGTGATCATTTCACAGTATGTACCAATAGTTAATCTCTATACTGAAACTAATGTTATTTGTTGCTTAGACAGCAATTAAAAAAATGACTCATCCCAATTACTGACTACCCCTAGGACGCAATGAATACTTTCCTAATCAAATTCTCATAAAAGTTAAAACTGAAGTTCAAATAATTTACTATAAGCTTGACAGAAAGTTTATATTGTACAGTGTCTTCCAGTTTTAGAATGTGAATTTCACAATAAAGCTATCACATCAAACTATCAACCCTCAATGGAATTCCATATAATCACACTGGAGATAGCTTACTCACCCAACAACAGAGGGAGACTACATTGGGAAAGAAGGGAAGCAAAATGCTATTAAACCAACAAGTGTTTGGAAATTTATGGCATCATACATACCAGGCTCCAATTTGATAATTTTTACTGCAGCCAACTCTCCTGTGCGTATATTCCGTGCCTAAAATAAAAGTTAAAAAAAATTAAGGTTTGTTAACTATATAAAACTTCCCTGGTACTATGTTCATTAGATGATTATCAATTATTTTTTCAAGAAAGTATAAACACCAATAATATCTTTACTTATTTCCATATATATATATGTACATATGTATATGTATATAGCTATGTTTAAGTGTCAGAAATTTTGCCTTGCAACACTGAAGGTGAAAGATTAATTCTTTTTTTTGTTTTTGGGTCACACCTGCCATCACTTAGGGGTTACTCCTGGCTCTACACACAGAAATCACTCCTGGCAGGCTCCGAAGATCATATGGGATGCTGGGGTTCGAACCTCTGTTCTTCTGCATGCAAGGCAAACGCCTTACCTCCATGCTCTCTCTCTAGTCCCTGAAAGATTAATTCTTTTGGGGGAGGGGTTGGGCCATACCCTTTTGATGCTCAGGAGTTACTCCTGGCTAAGTGCTCAGAAATTGCTCCTGGCTTGGGGCATCCTTCCTTGGCCAGCGCTTGCAAGGCAGACACCTTACCTCTAGCGCCACCTCACCGACCCGAAAGATTAATTCTTAACATCACCCTCTATGCTGAGTAATGATCGCAGTGGCACAGTCATCTGTGCTTTCCATAGCCACATCAAAGTATATAACTTCTGTGACAACACAACTAAAGTATACGAGCATCATAACCGCAAGCATGAGCACTACTACCAAGTGTGCAACCCCTCAGCACTGAAACTATCAGAACAATGACGTAAAAAGTTACTAATTAAAATGCTGGGATACTTTCTAGAAGTCTGCTTTTATACTTGATTAATATTTAATTTTAGAACACTAACATAAAGTAACAGAGTAAAGGTCACATATAATAAGTCTACATCAAATATTATATTCAACTCTAGAAAATGGAAATCTTCCACAAACAGGTATGGGACAAGAATGTTCCTCTCACCACTGTTAGATATGCTGGAATTACTAACAAGAACAATTAGACAAGAAAGAGGAACAAAAGGGATTTTTAATGGGAAAGAAATAGTAAACCTCCACAATTTGTTGATGACACGATAATATAGAAATGTGTCAAGACTCTATTAAACATGAGAAACAGGCTACATGATCAGTAAACAAAAATTTTGCTGCATTTCTTTCTTTAGTTTTCTTTTGGGATTCTGGATCACACTCGGCCGTTCTCAGGGGGTTGCTCTTGGTTCTACACTCAGAAATTACTCCTGGCGAGCTCAAGGGAATCATATGGCTTGCTGAGGATCAAACCAGATCAGTCAGGTGCAAGGCAAATGCCCTACCAGATGTGCTATCTGCTGTATTTCTATATGTAAACAATGAACTAGAAGACAAAGAAATCAAGAGACTGGAGAGTGCATACATTAGATTAGAGTGCATGCAGTGTACAAGGCCACTTGGTTCACTCCCTGGTACCACAAATGATCTCCTAAGTACTGCCAGGAATATTATCTGAACAGAGTCAGGAGTAAGCCCTGAGCATAACCAGGTATGGTCCCTAAAATAAACAACAATAGCAAGAGCAAAATAAACAACTCCGCTTCCTGAAGATTTAGTTCCTTGTAGTAACCTAATAAAGGAGGTAAAGGATACATACAAAAAAAACAATGAGTTTGTTGAAAGATCTTAAAGACAGCAAAGAAATGAAAACATATGTCACACTCATGAACTGAAAAAATTAATCTTGTTAAAGCTAATCCATCCGAAACAATATTTTAGTGCAATCCTTATGCTCTTCTTTGCAGTGGTCCTCAAACTACGGCTTTTGATTAGTATTTCTATTTATTTTGATACTAAATTATTTTGATTACTACAGTTTTGTAGTTTGTATTTTATTTTTTTGGTTTTTAAAATGTAGTTTGTATTTTAAAGTTGAAGGGGGCGAGCTCAAGAGGCATTCTTTTTTCTTGAGATTCCTTTGACTTAATTGGGGTTTATTGTAATTCCATATAAGTCTCAGTAATATTGTTTTCTTAAAGCAGGGGTCCTTAAACTTTTTAAACAGGGGCCCAGTTCACTGTCTCTCAGACCATTGGAGGGTGGACTCTAGCAAAAACAAAAATTATGAACAAATTCCTATTATACTGCATATCTTATTTTGAAGTGAAGAAACAAAATGGGAGCAAATACAGTATGTGGCCAACAGGCCGTAGTTTGAGGACCACTGCAAAGAAGAGCATAAGGATTGCACTAAAATATTGTTTCGGATGGATTAGCTTTAACAAGATTAAACAACAAATCATTAAAAAATAAATGGAAGGACTTAAACAGACACTTATTCAAAGGTGACAAAAACAGATGTTCAAGAGACACACTCAATATAACTTACTCCTGGGGAAACACTAACTAAAAACCATAATGAGCTCTTTTTTTTTTTTTTTACTTCCCTCCTCCATAATGACCTCTTTAACTCCTACATTAAAGAGAATGAATGAAATCAACATAATAAATATATTATCAATCAATCAATCATATAAATATACATTTATTATTTATTTTACACAAACACTTGCTGGAAAAGGTACTTAAAGAACTCAAACTGTAGGTGGGAATGTAAACTGGCCTGGTCTCTATGGAAAACTGGGTATGGGAATTTTCTCAAAATACTAAAAATGAATCTACCATTGACTCGACAATTTCACTCCTACATATCTACCCAGATAACATAAAATGACTAATTTGAAAATATTTATTCACTTCTATATTATAGAAGCTCTATTTATTATTACTATACCCAATGTAAGGAAGCAACCCAAGTTCTCAACAACTCAATAAAGTAGTGCATATATACAAAGGCATCATACATAAAAAAGATGAAATATATCCAGCTGCATCAACAAGGAAGAAATTAGAAGGGTTCATTCTAAATAAAGTAATAAGTCAGAAGAAAAAAATTGGATGATTTCACTCATATGACATGCAGAATTAAAGCAAAGGAACAGACAAAAATGAATATATTCTGACAGCAGAGCGAAGTTATCAGAGGACGAAGATAACTGGGATTCAATGAACTAAAATGGAGGAATACTGGCACTTTGCTGATGTGTGCAATATGGTAACAGATGCTTCAAGAGGTGTAAAACTGAAGTAAAACATGCAGTTCAAAAAGTCAATGTTACTTTAATTTTTTAAAAAGATGAAATTTTGCCATTTACAAAGTCCAGGATAAACCTGGAGAAATTATGTTAAATAAGGTTAATTCAGAAAAAGAGACAAATATCAGATGATACTATTTGTATGAGATATAAAGAAATAAAGCAAGGAGCAGGCAAAAATATATGTACACTTTTCTTTTCAGAGTGGGGAGATGAGGGGAGACCGCACCTGGAATGCTCAGGGAACCTCGTGTAGTGGCAGGCAAGTGCCTTACCTCCTATACTACCTCTCAGATTCAAAGTCAATCAAAACAAATCCTTGGTTTTATATTTCAGGGCTGAGATTACCAGAGGAAGAAGAGGGAGGAGTCCAAAAGACATAGTGAACAAGCTTGGTATTTTGCTAGTAAGATTGGTTTGGTGTGTTGGAAAGGAGTTCGTTTAATCAATGAATCACACTGAGTCCATCTTAAGGTAAAAAGCAAAGAAGCATAACTCTTTACCACCTTTTAGCACCTTCTCCTTCTAACAGCTTAACGCTTCACTCTACCATTGACATTGCCTCTTCCCTGTCCTATTTACCCAGACCCCTCAGTGGCATGTTTCCTACTGAATGCCGGTTCTCATGTTCTCTGCTTCCACTGTCTTTCATATTCATTATTCCAACGTTACGTATCATTGTTTTTGCATATGGGCAGATGGGGTTTGGGGCACTGGTGGAGGAAAGTGGACACTAGTGATGGGATTGGTGTGGAAACGTTTTTTGGTCTGAATCCCAATCATAAATAACTTTGTAATTTTATAGTGACTAAGTTAAAAAATAAAATCAAGGAGATATTAATGTCTAGAGGGAACACAACTAGGCAAACTGATCTGAAGTCCTAGACCCAAAGAAGGGTACAGAACACTTTACAGGGGTGCTTTTCTGGAAACCTAACAAACTTGTGGGAAAAAAGAGAAGATCAGAAGAGGAATTTCTAGACTGATTTCATTGTGACTATAATCAAGGCAGAGGGCACATCACAGGACTATCATGAGTATCTATTGCTAGAAATCTTTGTTTTTAGTAGACTGTTTAAGTTTCATATAGTTGTCTATCACAACTGCCCCTACCTTACCTTTCCCCTGCCTAGGTAGTCAAGTGGTTTGACCCTTCTGTTCTGATCAGCTTTATGACTTATGACCTATTAATCAATCTCTGGCCAGTTCCTAGAATGGGTCATTCTGAGTTCCTGCCTCTAGCTACCAGCTTATGTTTTGAACTTTCCCATAAGATAAGGCATTTTTTAATTCAAAGATTACATGAAAGGAAGAGCAAAGCTGCAATTTAAATCTTATATATCACAGGTGATAATATACATTTGAAGATTGAACCCACACTGTGATAACATAAACTACATTGTTGTAAAACATAGTTATCTCAAAAGAAAACCACTCACAGGCCGTAGAGATAGCATGGAGGTAAGGCGTTTACCTTAAATGCACTATGCCAGTGGTTCGAATCCTGGGGTCCCACATGGTCCCCTGAGCCTGCCAGGAGTGATTTCTGAGCGTAGAGCCAGGAGGAACCCCTGAAAGCTGCCGGGTGTGACTCAAAATAAAAATAAATAAATAAATAAATAAATAAATAAATAAAAGAAAGCCCAGAGTTTGGGGCCTGAGAGACAACATGAAAGTAGTGAGTTTGCCTTGCATGCAGAAGGAGGGCGGTTCAAATCCCAGCATCCCATATTGTCTCTCGAACCCGCCAGGAGTGATTTCTGAGCATAGAGCCAGGAGGAACCCCTGAGCACTGCCGGGTGTGACCCCCCACCCCAAAAAAAATAAAAGAGAGAAAACCACTCACAATTTTTATACATTTCAAATATAGTCATAGTTTATTAAAGAATGGGGCCAAAGAAATAGTACACCAGATTTGCTTCTCATGCAGTCAACTTGAATTGATCCCTGGCGCCCTACATGGTTTCATGAGCCCCTCTAGTAGTATCCCTGAACCAGAACCAGGAAAAAGCCTAAACTCGAACAGGTATAGCTCCAACAGCCCCACTAATTTTAATTTTAAAAAAATTATCATCTGTATTTTACTATCCTTGGACAAAGATTGTGTTTGAGGATAAAGGACCTTGGTTCAAGGATATAGAACCAAGGCACAGCACTGAAGTTGCATGTATTAGGTCCTGAAGTCAATCCTCAACACTTCCACACACATATAAAATAATTGCATTTGCCTTGCGTTGTCTTGCAGTTCCTAAGGTTATCAAGCATTTCAATCTCTCGAATTACAGAAGGTTACGTGTATGTGGATTTAGGTTTTATATCATTCCATGTTTCACAAGCATAGCAAACATGGCAAGATTTTACAGAGTAAGTCATAAATGACCTCCTGGGAATCTTGTTCAGTGGGCTAAAAACTGCTTTTGAAGGTCGATTGCATAATAATGAGGGCAAGTACATTTGCATCACTTAAGGTTTGGTGACTATCACTTTCACTTTATTTAGCGAAGTTATTTCTTTATCTATTTTAATACAAACTCAGAAAAGTAAGGACTTGTCCAAGGCCGTTCTGCTCATAGGACTGAGTGAGGGTTGAAGGAGCTACATTCTAATGTCAAGGCAGCTTTCCAGAATTCTTTCAGACAGAAGCTCCTGCAAGGTCTCGCCCATAGGGTAAACCAGAGAAACCAGTGACCGTCTACAGCAGCCTGGGGAATGTGGTGTAACAGCATTTGGAGGTGCAGCAGAGGAAGAAGCTGCACCCTCCCCCTCAAGGAGGGAAGAGGAGTCTAGAGAGAACTGGGGCTGAGCTCTCCAGGGACAGTAGGTATGAGGTGGGACCAACAGCAACAGCAACATCCAAAGCCTACATGGATGCATTGTACCTACAAGGAGCTGGTGTGAGCAGAGAATGGAGCCTTCACCTGGGGGCAAGTAGCAACACCACCATGTCCTTAGGGCTGAGAAGTTAGTTCATCAGCAGTTGCAGCCCCTCCCATTTGTTTTCTGACAAAAGGGTAAGGCATGTTTCAACACTTGGAGAGAGGCAAGCAAGACACAGCAAATACTTCCCAGATGGCTACAGAAGGCCACAGGGACACACAGAATACAGGTGTCTTGGGAACAGATTCAATTTGATTCACTAGGTCATCCTGAACTGGGAAAGACACATGTGCGAATGTTAGTGCCCTAAGGGGAAACAGGCTCACAGGTCAGTCAGACCTGTGAAGGAATTCAGACACAGAAACAAGCTGGGACAGGAACTCAGGCACTGAGCAGTTTGCAAAGCACAGGTGACTGACCTTACCCGCCAGTGACTTTTTCCCAATAGAAACAACTTGAGTTCTTCGATCATTCCTGATGGAAGCCTCATACCCCAGGGTAAATAAACTTGGCTCACAGCCATCCCTAACCTCATACAAGTCCAAGTCATCTGGATACATTTGTTCATGCACTTCAAAACCGTGGAAATGACATTCATAGTAGCTAGAATCAGTGGATCATAGACATCAGTCCAATGTTGTAAATGGAAACAATGGACTATTGCTTGAGTCATTTAGTATCTCTGGCCTTACCTTCCCATGAAAGAATAATGAAAAAAAGAAAACCTGAAAGAGTAAATTAATACAATTAACACAATCAGTAACTGAACAAAGTTTAATACAAAAAAGATGAAAGAAATGTAAAAATTAAAGAAACTCATTCAAGCAGAAATGAAGAAGCTAAAGAATACTGTAGCAAGGGGCTAGAGTGGTGGCACAAGCGGTGTATGCACTAACCTAGAACGGACCATGGTTCAATCTCCCAGCAACCAATATGGTCCCCAAGCCAGGACTGATTTCTGAGCGCACAGCCAGGAGTAATCCCTGAGTGTCACTGAATGTGGGCCAAAAACCAAAACCAAAACAATAACAACAAAAAGAATATTGTAGCAAAATTTGAATGAAAGAAATAGAAATCAAAACTTAAATGAGTAACCCCAAGGCCCAGGTGTATGACATTATCAATAAAGAAGAAGTCATAGGAAAGATAGCTTAAAAGTGTGAAGAAAAGTTAGGCATATTTGACAGCATGAAAAAGGAACAACCTCTACATTATAGAAATAATAAACATAAAAGAGAGAAAGAGAGAATGACATTGCCAGTGGAAGTAATAATAGCTGAGAAAGTCATGCATACTGATCCAGGAGGCACTAAGAGTTAACAAATTAAACCAAACAAAAACAGCCCCCACACCAAGACACACTTTCAAAACAGCAAGAATCAAAGACAGATAAAGTTCCTTGAAGCAGAAGAGAGAAGCAGAGACTCACTCACATACAAAAAAAAAAAAAAAAAGCCCTAATCAGATTTGTCAAACAGAAGTTCTACAAGCAAGGAAATAATGGTAAATACTCACCAACCATGAATACTCTACCTACAAGATTACCACTCAGCTTTTGAAGACTAGCTAGAAACATTCGCAGACAAGTAACAGCTGAGGACAGCTGCTGCATGGAAGCCAAATCTACAAGAAATACTTAATGGTATTCTATAAAAGGCAAGGAAAACCCAATCGGAAGCACAAAGATACAAAGTTGAAAAATAAGGGAAGGGGCATATTTAATCAGTTTGAGTGTTAGATGTAATTGTTTTAAATCTGAAGTAGGGCATGAGCATAGAATTTCAGATGTGAACTGAAGGTAACTTCTAAAGAACAACAGAGGTAGCAAGAAGATGCACACAAAGAAGCAGCTCGAATGTAAAAGACCATATGAGCACAGTCTCAGAAGCTGTGATATATTTTCATTTTCGTTCTCTCTTCTCTCTCTCTCTCTGCTCCTTTTATTAAAGGGGAGGAGGGGAGACCACTATCAAAATCCATCCAGGTGAAGAAAACAAGGCAAAAGGAATATCAAATTTCAAACAAATTTCAACACTCTTTATCTTCATAGAAATAGAACAACAAATTTCCTTTCACCAGCAATTACTCTAAATGTCAGTGCAAGTGGATTGAAATATCTTCTCAACAGTAGCTGGGTGAATTAGGAAACAAAATCCAACCTTCTACTGCTTACAAGAGACACAGGAGTTGGAATCTCACGATAAACACAGGACAAGTCAAAGAAAAACAATCCATCAGGCAAACAATAAACTTTACAGATAGCTATTCTTGTACCAGACTGAATAGCATTCAAACTAAAGAAGGTAGTAAAAGATAGAAATAGGTATTACATTCTGACCAAGAGATCAATAGTTTATGAAGTTTTCACCTTTTTAAATATATACACAACAAATGAAGGGGCAGCAAAGTTCACAATGCAATTGCAAACGAACCCGAGGAGTTAAACTGACAGGAACAAGAAAGTAGTGGAGACTTTAACACCACACACTCTCATCTGAATGGTTGGACCAATCAACCAGACAGAAAAATCAGTAAGAAAATAAGAACGTTATATGAAGAATTAAAGAAACTGGGATTATAAAAATATACAGGTCCTACACCCTAAAAAATCAAATAGACATTTGCCTGCAGTGCACATGGAATAGTCTCAATGATAAAATGCATGCTGGAACATAATAAAACTAATTATCCATTAAGTCATGATAATAGAAATCAAGTCAAACTACAATGACATAAAAAAATAGGAAATGAACCATAAAAAGAAAGTTGTAAACTGTATAAACATCTGGAAACTAAATAATATATTGTTGAATAACTATTGGGTCAAAGAAGACACCGGAGAAGAAATAAAAAGATTACTCGAAATGAACAAGATTGAAGAACTAGAACTATATTGAAGATTATAGAACCTATGAAACTCAGTAAAAACAATATTAAAAGGAAACTGAAAGTAATGCAGGCTTACATTAGTAAACAAACTAAAAAGGCTCAATTATTATAGCCTCAACTCACATCTTGACAAATTAGAAAAACAAATAAAACCAGAAGTAGAAGAAAATAAAAGCAGAAATCAATGATATAGAGATCAAGAAGACAATACAAAGAATCTATGAACCAGAAGCTGGTTTGTTTGTCTGCTTGTTTGATTTTAATTAACAAAATCGACAAACTCTTGGCTATATTTATGGAGAACAAAAGAGAAAACGTCAAAAAACTGGATTAGAGATTAAGAGAAGACATTACAAGATACTTCAGAAGTACTAAAAATTCTAAGAGGTTATTAGGAATAACTGTATTACTACTAAACTGGAGAAACTAGAAAAAAAAAATGGATGAATGTTTAGAATCATACAACCTCCCCAAAATGAGCAAACAGAAAACATGAACAGAACAATCAGAGTAAAGAAATTAAAACAACAGGGCCAGAGCAATAGCACAGCAGTAGGAAAGAAGCAAGGAAAAAGCAAAAAGTAAAGAAAAAGAAAAATCTCCCCTCAAATGAGTGTAGATTTGGGTGAGTTTTCTAATGAGTTCTATCAAAGCATATCGCGTATATTCCTCAAGCTCTTATGGGAAATAAAAGAAATAAGAATACCTTCTAAAAAACAGCTTTTATGATGCCTGTATTATCCTAATCCCAAAAGCAGAAATACACTATTTAAAAAGAAAATTATAGATCAATATCCCTGATAAATTTCAATACAAAAAAACCTCAATAAAATCCTAACAAATCCATACAAAAGGGATATAAATATTTGTTCACCATCACTTATCAGGGAAATGCAAATGAGAACAATGAGATATTATCTCATACCAGTGAAAAAGGCCTGTATTTTGAAAAACAAAAGAGCAAAACACAATGGAATCAAAAAGATCCTTATTGTTGGGGATATGGTGAAAAGGAACCTGCATTCACTGGTGATGGGAATGCTGTCTGGTTTAGCTTTTTGGAAAATAATATGGAGAACTCTCAAAAAAATTTAAAAGTGACCTGTATGAATCAAGGATTCTACTTCTTGACATCTCTCCCAAGAACGATACATCATTAACACATGAAAAATTATATATACACCTAAGTTCAGTACAGCATTATTAACAGCCAAAATCTGGAACAATGCAAGAAACCGATGACAGATGAATACACACACACACACACACACACACACACACACACACACACACACACACACACACACAAATATACAGGAATACACTCTGATATATTAAATCCTACCTCTTGCTGTCACTGTGATATCAATGGCATTAGACTTAACTTCAGTGAAATAAATCAGAAAAAGAATGGTAATTACCAGAAAATCTGTGTGGTATATAAAGAAACAAAGCAGGGGAACAGACAGTATTCGATGATAATAAACTCTTAAATTTTGACTACAGAACTGAGTCTACCAAGCTCTTTTTGAGTATGGGGTACAGAGTGGAGAAAAAGACTAGAAGGGACCTAAGAACAATGGTGGAAAATCATTAACACTTCAGTGGTAATGGAAATGCAGCAATTTTGGATAACAAACAAATAAATAGTAATGCTACTGTAACCAATTTACCTCAAATAAATACAACAATAATAAAATAAAATTCATCTTCTAGGAGTCAGTTTTATAAAATTATATAAGACTCAACTCATTCTCTTACAGGTTCTACATCCAAATCTAGAAAACAACCAAAAATCTAGACATGCATGTCTATGTCACAACAAAGGGACATGGGTCCCCAAGAGTGAGAGCAGCCATGAGATTGACCTACATCAGCCGAATATATGTCAAAGAATGAACTTCAGCCTGCCTACTTGAGGGGATGGCTGCTTATAAGGCCGAAAGAAGTTTCTTTTTTTTATATATATTTTATTTAAACACCTTGATTACATACATGATTGTGTTTGGGTTTCAGTCATGTAAAGAACACCACCCATCACCAGTGCAACA
>PVKC010026748.1:0-16013 GCA_004027635.1 Crocidura indochinensis
ATGGGTTCTGAGAAAAATGAAAGTTATTTTTGCACTGATCTTCAGAGACAATGGGAGGAGGGCTGGAACTTCCAGTTCACTTAATGAAGGTCACCACAAAGAATTAAAAAAAAAAAGAAACACAAATGGCCAAAGGACACAAGAAAAAATGCTCCACATCATTAATCATCAGGGAGAAGCAAATCAAAACTACAATGAAGTATAATCTCACACCACAGAGATGGCACACATCACAAAGAACAAGAACAATTAGTGCTGGCAGGGATGTGGAGAGAAAGAAACTTATTCATTGCTAGTGGGAATGCTGTCTAGTCCACCCTTTATGAAAAACAATATGAAGATTCCTCAAATAATTGGAAATTGAGCT
This sequence comes from Crocidura indochinensis, assembly GCA_004027635.1. Taxonomy (NCBI): domain Eukaryota; kingdom Metazoa; phylum Chordata; class Mammalia; order Eulipotyphla; family Soricidae; genus Crocidura; species Crocidura indochinensis. Next base: position 368 of record PVKC010026748.1, read on the forward strand.
CCCTTATGATCCAATTATACCACTCCTAGGGATATATTCTAGGCACACAAAAATGCAATTCAAATTTCCTTCTTCACACCTATATTCGTTGCAACACTGTTTACAATAGTCAGACTCTGGAAACAACCAAGATGCCCTTCATCAGATGAATGGCTAAAGAAACTGTGGTATGTATGCACAATGTTATATTATGCAGTCACAGAAGAGATGAAGTCATGACATTTTTCTATACATGGATGTACATGGAATTTATTATGCCGAATGAAATAAATCAGAGGGAGAGAGATTGAAACTGAATAGTATCACTCATCTATGGGTTTTAAGAAAAATAAAAGACATTTTTGTAATGATTCTCAGAGACAATAGAGATGAGGGTTGAAAGGTCCAATTCACGATTTAAAGCTCACCACAAAGAGTGGTGAGTGCAGTTAGAGAAATAACGACACTGACTACTATCATAACAATGTGAATGAATGAGGGAAATAGAAAGCCTTCCTCAAATACAGGTGGGAGTGGGTGGGAAATTTAGGGCATTGGTGATGGGAATGTCACATTGGTGAAGGTGGGAGTTCTTTATATGACTGAAACCCAATTACAATCATGTTTGTAATCAAGATGTTTAAATAAAGATATAAAAAAATCAAGTAACAATATATTTTAAAGAAGCATGAAATAGTATTCTTATAACCTATACAAACATGTAAACCAAAATTTCTTCAATTATAAAAAAGGAAAAAAGAAGAAAGAAAACAAAAGAGAAAGGAAAAAACCCAGAAACATAGAAGTAAACTTAAGAAAAAATTGAGGGGAAAAGTATTGACAGCTCTAAAAACAGTAAGGGTATTATGAGAAAATATTATTATAAATGTCATTTAATTAATATAATTTAAAAACTGATTCTGAAATAAATGTGTTAATTAAAAGAAATTAGAAGAATAAAACAATTTTTAAAGATGAACACAGTTAAAACCTCTTATTTAATTTTAATTATGTTAAAAATTAGTAATAATAAAGGTACTATATAAGGTATGTTTATATAAATATTGGGACAAAATTAAAAGTTTAAATATAAACCTTTATATTTATTGTTAGTTTATTACTAACAAAAGTTGCCAAAGTAATTTAATGGGGATATTAAATTATTTTCAATAAATAATTATAGGAAAATTAAATATTAAATACGTTTAGAAAGTCACTTTTCTGGGGCCTGGGAGATAGCATGGAGGTAAGGCGTTTGCCTTTCATACAAAAGGTCATCGGTTCGAATCCCGGTGCCCCATATGGTCCCCCGTGCCTGCCAGGAGCAATTTCTGAACATGGAGTCAGAAGAAAGTCATTTTTCTTTTTCTTCCCCCTCCCAGAAAAGAAAGCCACTTTTCTAAGTTGCTTTTTTCCTTGCATTTGTATAGTCTTTTTGCAAGTGATATTTTTAAAAGAATAATTGTTTCTTAATGCAAAAATTAGACTGCAGTGAGTAATTGTGTCTTACTTCCCTCTAGAAAATAAGTTGTCGAAAAATCTGAGAATAAAATCCATGTATATGTAATGTAAGAGTATCACAATGGCTGACACATAGTGGGACTTAATTTTAGGTGTGCTACTAGGACTCTGTTTATTTGATATGATATACAATGAACAGAAATAGATAGTTCCCAGAATTTAGGGAATTGGAGAGGGAGAAGTGTGCGATTGTATCTTTTATTTATTTTTGTGGGGAATACTCAGGGCAGTTTTCAGGGGTTATTCGTGGATCTACACTCAGAAATCATTCCTGGCAGGCTTGAGGGACCATATGAGATGCTGGAGATAGAACCTGAGTCAACTGTGTGCAAGGCAAGCACTCTGTCTTCGATTTTTATCAGTTTTTAAATGATCTAGATGAGAGGTAATGAGGTTTCATTATCTTTTATTTTAGGATAGTAGTAAACATATTTTTAAAACAGTAAATGCCATCTTGAAGTTCACATATTCAATACTATACAAGTGTACAGAAAGATGAGAAATATTTGGCTTGATTACAAGTTTAACAAGCATTGATGGGGAGGGGATAGTAAAAAGATAGGAAAAAGTGAATTACAAAGAAGGACGATTATGGACGGTCTTGGACACCTTGTTGGTGATAGAAGTACAATATTTGGCTCCGAAACTATAAAAAATTAACACTGTTTTAACTATTGCCTAAACAACATTAAAATAAATTCAAAGCACAAAAATATAATATAAATATGTTAAAAGGTAATTGTAAAGCTTAAGTATGATCATGCTTGGGTTTTGTTGTTTGTTTGTTTCTTTGGTTTTGGGTCACACCCAGCAGCATTCAGGGGCTACTCCTGGCTCTATGCTCAGAAATCACTCCTGGTAGGGTTGGGGACCATATGGGATGCTGAGATTCGAACCACCATTCTTCTGCATGCAAGGCAAACTCCTTAGCTTCATTCTATCTCTCCAGCCCAATCATGCTTGTTCTTATAATATTTTTTATTAAAACATTGTTTTTTACTAAATTGCTCACAATACAGTCACTTAAGGCATTAAATGTTCACACACTAATCCCACCATTATTGTGACTTTCCCTTCATCAGTGTCCCTAATTTTCCCCACCACCCTTGCCTGCCTTCTTCCCCCACCCCACGTCCCTTGCCTGCCTCCTTGCAGGCACAAATACATTTACTTCATATTATTTGTTATAACACAAATGTAAGTAAATTATCATAACTTAGGTCAACATGAATCAACTTGAAATCACTGTTATATCTCTCCATGGTGTTATTATAGTCAGTGATAAGGATTTACTGGGGTTTTGTTGATGCTAGTTGAGGTTTCTGCAAAATTATTAAGGCTCACTAAGCTTGGTCATGGATTTTTATGTTTCTTTCTCATTAGGTTTCCAGTGATGCTAGTGTATTGACATTACTATAAACTTTTTGAGTGTTGAACCCAAGTACAGTGGACCCAAGCAGCCTCATGGTTCAGGTTCTATAAATGAGAAGCAAATTTGGTGACTTCGCTTTATTTATAAGGTTAAGAGAGCTACTGTAGCAGTATATAGGATGAAGTACTGAGCTGCTGTGGTTTTATACAAAAAAGAGAATATGCCGTACCCATGCTGAGAATGCTACAGAAGTTTTAACCCAGACCAGACTGCACTTGAAGATTTGGTGACCAATATTTGCTTTAGAAGCTTGGTAGAATAGGATTGTTTTTCTGCTGGGAAGATGTCTTATGCTTTGTTTTGTATTAAGCATGTCAAAATATCTCTATGCCAAATGCCATTTAATTACTAAAGAATTCCAATGGTGTCAAATTAAGCAATTTAAAAACAGACCTAAATTCTGTGAATAAAAAGGTCATTGCATTGATTTTGCATTTCTGTATTGTATGTTTCTGAATGTATGTGAAAGTGCACCATGTGTGTATGTATGTACGTGTTTTGCAAGACTAGCATGCAGCTTCTCATTCCACTGAGCTAGATCCTTGGGTCACCATATTTATCACTGATCATTTAACCTAGTCAACACTACAGAAATGACTGAAGGTCATTAAGTGTCTTGTTCCCTGAATAACAGACAACACAGAACTCAGAAAATGCAAAGAGTGGGATGCAATTATAATAAGATGAATTTACAGATGGAAGCATTGTTCTAACAAAATTAAATGAAACTGGTTCAGGAAGATATCACAGTGTTAGAGGGCATGGGTGAAAACCCCGGTTTCAATTTTGAGAACTGTATGGTCTCATGCATCATCAGGAGTGTCTTTCAATCACTGAAGCAGGAATAGCCCACGAGCTATTATGTGGGTATCAAAACCAAAAAGAAAAAAGTACTTAACTGGAATAACTGTAAATCCTAAAAATGGGTCAGTACAAACTATTATACCATTCCTGGATGCTGGAAATCAAAAAATACTTGAGAGCTTGATATATTAGCAACCCATAAAAACATATAGTCAAGAAGGCAAAGACATATAATAGCCTAACTAAGGTAAATGGTCATACTAAGATACCTAACTTTATGGTGCATTTATCCTTAACTATTAACATTCACTCTCAAAAGAAATGAGTGAAATTGAAATACTATGTTATATTATTATTGTGATTTGGGGGGGGGGTACCACATCCAGTGGGATCAGAGCTTATTCCAGGCTCTGAGCTAAAGGATCACTCTGGTGGTACTTGGATACCATATGAGATTCTGGGGATCAAATCTAGGCTAGCCAAACGCAACTTATCAGCTGGACTATCTTGTTGATAGTACAAATTAGAAATTTTTAAATTTGAAAACATAAAGTGAAAAACAGATCATCCTAAATATCTAATTGATTTACATATACGTGAATTCTATAACAACAGTGTTCACCTGAACAACCAAAAGGAAAGATTGAGGTTTAATTTTAAGAATCAGAAGAGACTGAAAACAATTGACTGCCCTGAAATAAGTAATGCATCATTGGAGGTGCTCACTACAGACTAGAAAGACACTGACAGGAACCCATTACATTACTAGTTTCTGTCCAGGAATGATACCCAGGTCTATATCTAACACAAAATGATTGAATTTTTCACGAGGGCAACTATATTACACAGCATTATTGGAACAAGAAACTGTATATCTAGTTTAGGTTCTGGTTTTGCTGTTGAAAAATAGTAGTTAGAGTGACAATTTAAAATATGAATTAGATTTTAGCATTGCCCTGCTTATATCTTCTAAGGGCCTCTTATTTCATTAAAGAAAAGTCTGAATTACTCAATACCTTCAAGATTTTCTATTTTCTGACTTCCTTTTTCACTCAAATCTTTTTCTTTTTTTTTGCTTTTGTTATTAGCTTTTCTTTTTTTAAAAAATATTTTATTTAGACACCTTGATTACATACATGATTGTGTTTGAGTTTCAGTCATGTAAAGAACAGTACCCATCACCAGTCCAACGTTCCCATCACCATTGTCCCAAATCTCCCTCCTCCCCACCCAACCCCGCCTGTACTCTAAACAGGCTCTCCATTTCCTTCATACTTTCACTCAAATCTTATCTTCTATCTTCTATTTCTCCCAGTTTCATCTTCTATTTCTTTTTTTGTTTTTGTTTTTTGTTTTTGGGCCACACCCAGCGGTGCTCAGGGGTTACTCCTGGCTGTCTGCTCAGAAATAGCTCCTGGCAGGCAGTGGGGACCATATGGGGCACCGGGATTCGAACCAACCACCTTTGGTCCTGGATCAGCTGCTTGCGAGGCAAACGCTGCTGTGCTATCTCTCCGGGCTCTCATCTTCTATTTCTTACACAAAATACTTCTTTAACATCTGGGTTATCCTCAAATATATCACCATTTCTTTTAGGTTTGTTTACTTATTTTGACTTGGTTCCACACCGAGCAATGCTTGGGCCTTCTCTACATATTGCTTTCTCCTCTACACTCACTCCTTCCCTTTGTCATGCTCAAGAGATCAGGTAGTGCTGGAAATCAAATCTGATCCACTACTCACAAAACATGCATTGCAATCCTTTGAACTCAGTTCTGATCACATAGCTCTCTTTTTACCGTAGATATATACAAACATTTAATTGTTAGCATTCAAAAATAACCAGACTTGATTTGCTTGTTGGTTTGTCTTGGTTTGGGGGCTGTACTTGGCAGTGCTCAGAGCCTACTCCTGCTTCTAATCCTGGAAGTTTAAAGGAATTATATGTGGTACCAGGGTCAAATCAGGTTGGCCATGTTCAAAGCAAGCACACTCTCTGCTGTAATATTTCTTTAGCACTTATATTTATTTAAAACACATTTATTTATTAGTATCCAGCAAGTACATTAAAATAAAAATGTAAGAAATCAAAACTAATCAAAGTTAATTTTTTCTATCTTTTTTAGTCAATATTGGTTTGCAAGATTGTATATCAGGGATTTATAAATTTTAAGCATACAACCATCCCTCTTAAACCTATGTTGCCACAATCACCCAACACTGAATTAAGTATATTCATCCACATCAGTTGACTAGACCAGTTGCCCCTTTGGTCCCCCTCTTCTCTCCCTCTGGAAAATTAAATTCTGAGGTTAGGGTCCAAAGTTGCATTTTCATTTCTTTTTCTGTTCTCTTGCTTTACGTTTATATAAACCACAAATGAGATTAGTCATTTTATTTTTTCTTTCTCCTCTGACATATGTAAGGTAGTTCATATAAAAGACCCATAGTTTTAGAATCTTATAGTCTCAAAACATTTAACAATGATATACTCAAAGTGTTAGACTGAACTTATGAAGTTGCATTTCAAGTTTTTCTACAGATATATATATATATATGCACACATATATATATATATTTATAAACTTGACCGAATACTAAATAGATATATTTTAGGGAGTATAATCTATATACATATTGTGTATATATGAGGGAGTATTAAAAATTTTTATTGCACAGAGCTGTTAAATCCATGGTTTCTTCCTTTAAATAAGACACACTTTCTTTTTTTTTTTTATTTTTGGGCCACACCTGGTGACGCTCAGGGGTTACTCCTGGCTATTTGCTCAGAAGTCGCTCCTGGCAGGCACGGGGGACCATATGGGGAACCGGGGGATCAAACTGCGGTCTGTCCTAGGTTAGCGCAGGCAAGGCAGGCACCTTACCTGCAGCGCCACCGCCCGGCCCCCCGAGACACACTTTCTAATCAAGTTGAAGCACTCATTTATTACTGGTTTTGCTTTGCCCTATCAATATTTGAGTTTCAGATACCAGTTTATATTTGATGTCTCATTAATTATGTTTTGTACGTATAAGAATCTCTGATGGACTTAAAGTTGAAACTTTAAGATTTTCTTGCCCCAGATATTCTGATTAAGAATTTCTGGGTTAAGGCCCCTAAGTTTACATTTTGTTTATTATTTATTTAAATTTTGGGCTACACCAAGAAGTGCTCAGGGGTTACTCCTGAATCTGAGCTAAGAAATTACTTTTGGCAGGTTCGATGACCATATGGGATGTGGAAGATCGAATCCAGGACATCCCTGTGCAAGGCAAATTCTCTACCGCCTTTGCTATGGCTTCAATACCCTAAGTTTACATTTTAAATATACTTTTTGGTTATGCTGCTATGGTCTAAGTGGCACTACATACCTTTATTTGTAGTAAATAAATTTTTTCTTTAAAACTAATCATCTGAGTGTATATTGGAATAATATACACATGAAACCTTCATAACTATATTGTAAAAGAATAATTTTGTTAATGAGTATTTATTAATAAAGATAAAAACTAAAATATATCATTGATCAATTATAGGGGAGTTGTGATGACACAATAAACTGCAAAGGAATGCGTTTGGCAATTAAGTACTAATAATGGTGTGGTGTCATACATTTGAAGAAGTGTGAACCTGTTCTGATAAAACAGACATAGTGCTATAAATTAATATTACCTCAGTACAATTTTAATTAAAATAAAAATATATAAATAAATAAAAATAATACAAATAATCAGGAGAGCATTAAAATAAATGGTTTAAAATATATTGTTGACAATTATAATATTAATTTTTGCATTATAGCTATTCTTACAAAATTATTTTATATAAAACACTATTTTTATTATAAATAAGAGCAATTAACTGCTTATTCTAATAGGCCTTCAGATTATGAATTTTTTTGTTTTTCATCCCTTTCCCCCCAGGGTACTTTTGTTGTCTTCTGATTACCCTGTTATGGTGTTATGAATTGAGACTCCTCAATAGATGAAATAGTTATTAGCATTTAAGCAGTTTTTATTTTTTATTTCAAAATACCTTTCGGTAACAAATAATAATAAAATTTTAGTATCAGTGAAACAAGAACTTGTGACTGAGAGATAATAATCAACGTCAAACAGTACCATGAAGCATCTGAGGTCCATGCTCAAAGTTGGAGCTAGCATTGTCTTGTTATAAATAAAACCATAGCTGTTGACATAACTGAAGGATGCTAAGAGGTTGGCAGACTTGACCACAACCACACAGTTTTCAGAAACATGATTGATTGATCTTATAGGACAGTTTAAACTTTTTAAATGGGACCAGTTTACTGTTCCTCTGACTTTGATGAGTTATAGTTTAAAAAAAAAACTGAATAAACCAATATGCACACTGCATATATATTATTTTGATGTAAAAAACTGGAACAAACATATTTAAAATGAAGAACAAATAAAGTTAAATCAACAAACTTACTAATATTCCAATGGGAACTATGGCCTGCTATGGCAAACTGTAGTGAGAACCACTGCATGAAACTGAGAAGAGGAGTCCAGAGACAGAGAGAAGGAGGGAAGTCAGGGAGTTGGAGAGTGCAGTGCTCATTCTACACATGCACACTGCAGGACCATGATGAACCAGCAACTAAAGGACAGGAAGTGGCTGCAAAACACCAGCAAGCTAGATAAATGTCCTCAGCAGGCAGCATGTGGCCTATAGGTTGTAGTTTGAAGACCGCTGCTAAGGATAATGAATAACATATTATATAACACTGGATCAAGTTAACCTACACCACAAAAATAGTTTCTTCTATTTATTAAAGTCACCAAAGAAACCACCAAGATGCTGCACTACTCTCGGATCCTAAAAGATTACTGAGGAGCTTTTTATCAATGATACTGGAGAGCTGAGAGCCTTAAGGAAAATATAACACCATGGTGGTCCACCACTGACAGAACATGGAAGATATAAAGCCTTGTTATAGTGGATTACTTAGGGTAACCTCATAATTTTTACACAAAGGTTTCTGTAGGGGATTCATATGATATACAGAAACAATGGTTGATAATTGAATAATTGTATAATTATATATATAAATGTTCTATGAAATTCAACAGTAGAAATTTATAATGGAACTAGCTATGGTTCAAAAATTAAGAAATACATCTCTAAGGATTTCTTATTTAGTAAGTGGTGGTATAACACTGTCAAGTTTCATATGAAAAGCTCAACAAATTGATTTTTCTCAGTATACTTCTCAGAAATTCTTAATAGCATGGAGCTGTTAGTGACTCTGACTCCACTTACTGTGAACATGAGAGGACATTCTGACTTTGATATTGAAGGAACTAAAAAAGAAATTAATTCTAATAAATAAAAAGTTAAATTTGATATTATAAATGATCTGGAAAGGATGGTTAAAAAGCTGACAATGACTCTTTTAACTTGTTTAAAAAAATGGAGGGCAGAAACTTTAATCAGAAATCTTTATTTGCAGAAGCATCAGAAACATGGCTCAGGGGACCAGCCCACAAGGGAATTTATTGATCTTCCTGATATCCACTGGTCTGCAGAATAGCCTTTCTAAAAATGTGCTTCCCTGTTCTCTTTAGCACACACACACCACACACTCTCACACACAAACGACGTTTTTCTGCTTGCACACTGGAAGCTTCTTGTCTACGTCCTGCACCTCTGCTGTCCATCTCATTCTATGTGAGATGCTAGCTTCTTATCTGAACTCCAGAAGTTGATTTGTTCCTGAAGTTTCCTCATCTTGCCTGGGCCTTGCTTCTCTCTCCTGAACATCCAGTTATACATTTATGTGTCAGGAACTTCTTAAGTGCCCCGTACCTTGCTCTATAGGTCTATCCACTCAGAGCATTGTCACTACTACAGCAAAAGCTTTAACCTCCCAGTGTTTATGGCCTGCTGCTTTTGATTCAAACACATTCCTTATCCTCTGTTCCACTATCAAGAGCCAATTCTTTCCTAATTCACTTCACTTTATCTCCCTACTGTGAACCTTGTAGTTTTGCTGTAGCCCTCACCAGCTTCAACACCTTCCCAGTTAGAGGTCAGGACCTACTGCTCACTATACTGGTCTTAGAAAGACCATAAAGCAGTAATGCTGACAGAAAGCAGTAGTATCGTAGTCTTATTACTACTTATGTATCATATCACAGCTCAGACCTTGTAACTTGAAGTTTATCTTCAAGCACCTAGAAAGCACCAGAAATAATGAAGGGGAAATGAAAGAATTCAGTTCTATCAACAGATGAAGGCATAGTCTATGTAATTCCTCTTGTAATATCAAATCTTTTGAATTTGTCTCAAAACAACTTCAGAGCAATAATTCTACCAATGTTCCTTGAGCTGAGGTAATCATGGGAGGAGACAATCAATAATTTTGAAGGAGAATTCATGGACAGAACTGAGAAATAACCAGCAAGACACTAGCTTTCATGTGAACTATCTAGGCTCAATCCCTGACACTAGATATGTTCTCCCAGAGTCAGAAATGATCCCTGAGCACAGAGCATAAAATCAACTCTGGTCACTGTCTCCTGTGATACAAAGTTTATAAACATATATATATATAGATAGATAGATAGATAGATAGATAGATATATAGATAGATAGATAGATATAGATAGATATATAGATAGATAGATAGATAGATAGATATAGATATATTTTATATATATACTCCTCTTTCTGCCTGTCTGCCTGTGTCTTTGAATCCTGAAGGTCTCCCCAACACCCCCCAAAATACTGCATTCTGAAGCTGCCTGTAAGTAACTTGGCTGTGGGGGTCGCTGTCCAATAAGCTGAGCTCTCTGGCCTGCGCAGGCCCCGCTCTGCTGTGCCTCTGTCCATGCTGAAAACTTCAAGGGAAACCTCTCCTGCTCTGCATGTCTGTCAACTAGTGGAAGCAGAAGAGCTTGACCACTTCACTTTGCTTCGTGGCTGCGCAATTTTCTAACCAATAAACCCCACCACAACATGCAGGAAAAACCACACTACAAGCGTGACAATGGTGAAACCTTGCAGGCAAACCACATGCACAGAAAATGAAGATGAAAGCTCGGGTCATCTAATAAATTCCAACCATCTGATTAACCTCCCAGACAAGGAACTTAAAATATCAATATGGAAGATGTTTCAAGAAGTCAAAGAAAGCATAAAGCAATCTGAACAGAACACAAAGACAGAAATCAGAAAACTCCAAACTGAAATAACAGATCTGAAAAATACGGTAGCTCAACTGAAAACCTCAATGGATGGCCTCGCCAGCAGGGTATCATCAGCTGAGGAAAGAATTGGAGTACTGGAAGATGCGATGCAGGAAAAATTCAACAAAACAGAAGAAAGTGGAAAAGAATCTTAAGACAAATGAACAGGCAATGGAAAAAGTACTCAAGGAATGCGAACAGATGAAAATAGAAGTCTTTGATAAACTCAACAGAAACAACATAAGAATCATTGGAGTCCCAGAGACCCAACTAGGATATCTCCAAGAAGAATCAACTGTCAAAGACATCATCAAAGAGATACTCCCAGAGTTAAAGACTACATGCAATCAAATCCTGCATGCCCGAAGAGTACCAGCTAAAAGAGACCCAAAGAAAACCACCCCAAGACTCATCCTCATTACAATGACAAACCCCACAGATAGAGATAGAATACTGAACGCAGCAAAATCAAAAAGAGAAATTACATTCAAAGGAGCATCCCTAAGACTTACCACAGACATATCACAAGAAACTCTCAAGGCCAGAAGACAATGGTGGGATATTGTGACAAGACTGAATGAAATGAATGTCTCACTGAGAATACTGCACCCAGCCCGACTCACTTTCGGGTTTGAAAGAAGAATACATAGCTTTATGGATAAACAACAGCTCAGAAACATCACAAATGATAAACCTGCCTTAAAGGAAAACCTGATAGGTCTACTCTAAGACAAACACATCAAGCTTATCTACAAAGATGACATTAAATCCTATGACAATCATCTCCCTCAATGTCAATAGACAAAATTTACCAGTTAAAAGACACGGAGTGGCAAAATGGGTCAAAAAGATGAATCCAACCTTCTGTTGCCTACAAGAAACACATCTGAATAGTCAGAACAAACACAGACTCAAAATCAAAGGCTGGAGGAAAATCATCCAAGCAAACAACACCCTCAAAAAAGCTAGGGGTGGCCATATTAATATCTGATGACACCAAATTTATACTCAGAAAAGTGGTAAGGGACAAAGATGGGAAATATGTTCTAATCAAGGGATATGTGCAACAGGAGGAAATTAGACAATTAAACATATATACACCCTATAAGAGACCAGCAAATTACTGCCAAATTTGTCAGCAAGTTACTGACAAATCCTAAAAAGAAATCAATAATTGTGTGAGACCTCAACACGGCCTTATCAAGACTTGATAGGTCAATCAGATTGAAACCCAACAAAACATACTAGCCCTTAAAAGAGTAATAGAAGAAAGAGAACTAGTATATGTATATATATATATATATATATATACACACACATATACTAGTTCTCTTTCTATATATATAGAACACTCCATCTCAAAAAACCTGGATACACATTCTTCTCCAATGTTTATGGGTCATTCTCCAGGATAGACTACATGCTGACACATAAAACATACCTCCATAAAATCAAGAGGATAGAAATCTCACAGGCTACCTTTGCTGACCACAAGTCTCTGAAATTAGATGTGAACTACAAAGTCACACAGAAGAAAAACTTTAACAATTGGAAACTAACCACCCTGCTACTGAACAACCAGTGGGTCCAAGATGAAATCAAAAAGGAAATCAAAACTTTCCTGGAAACAAATGATAATGAAGACGCAAATTGCCAGAAACTATGGGACACAGCAAAAGCAGTCCTGAGAGGAAAATGTATAGCTCTACAAGCACACATCAGGAAGGAAGAAGGGGCATACTTGAATAACTTAATGACACAGCTCAAAAAATTAGAAAATGACCAACAAAAGGATCCAAAAATAGGGAGTCAGAAGGAAATAACAAAGTTGAAAGCAGAACTCAATGAAGTGGAAAACCGAAGAACAATCTGAAAGATCAACAAGAGCAGAAGTTGGTTCTTTGAAAAAATAAACAAGATTGATAGGCCACTGGCAAAACTCACAAAGAAAGAGAGAGAAAAAATCTTAAATCAGAGACTACTTTGAGAAACTTTATGCTACTAAACATGAGAACCTAGAAGAAATGGAAAAATTCTTGGACACTTATAACCTTCCATATTTAAGTAAGGATGATGTAGAATATCTAAACACCCCCATAACCACTGAAGAAATTGAAAGTGTAATCAAACATCTGCCCAAAAAGAAAAGCCCAGGTCCAGATGGATTTCCTAATGAATTTTTTCAAATATTTCAAGAGGAGCTACTACCAATTCTAGCCAGGCTCTTCCATGAAATTGAAAAAAATGGGAGCACTCCTAAACAGCTTCTATGAAGCCAACGTCACCTTGATACCAAAACTGGACAGAGATCCTGCCAAAAAAGAAAATTACAGACCAATAACCCTGATGAACGCTGATGCAAAGATCTTCAATAAAATTCTGGCAAATGGGATCCAATGCATCATCAAGAAGATCATACACTACGACCAAGTAGGTTTCATCCTAGGAATGCAAGGATGGTTTAACATCCATAAATCTATCAACATACTACAACATAAACAAGAAGAAAAATAAAAATCACATGATCATATCAATAGACGCAGAAAAAGCATTTGATAAGGTCCAACACCCATTCTTGATCAAAACTCTCAGCAAGATGGGAATGGAAGGAACCTTTCTCAATCTAGTTGAAGCCATCTACCACAAGCCAATGGCAAATATTATCCTTAATGGAGAAAAACTAAAAGCCTTTCCTCTAAATTCTGGTACAAGACAAGGCTGTTCACTTTCACCACTCCTCTTCAATATAGTACTGGAAGTTCTTGCTATAGTGATCAGGCAAGAAAAAGATATCAAGAGAATCCAGATAGGAAAGGAACAAGTCAAGCTCTCACTGTTTGCAGACGACATGAAATTCTACTTAGAAAACCCTAAAGACTCTACCAAAAAGCTTCTAGAAATAATAGACTCATATAGCAAGGTGGCAGGCTACAAAATTAACACACAAAAATCAATGGCCTTTTTATACACCAATAATGATAGGGAAGAGAAGGAAGTCAAGAAGGCAATCCCATTCACAATAGTGTCACACAAACTCAAATATCTTGGAGTCAACTTGACCAGAGACGTGAAGGACCTATACAAAGAAACTATAAAGCCCTGCTCCAAGAAATAAGAGAGGACACACGGAAAGGGAAACACATACCCTGCTCATGGATTGGCAGGATTAACATCAACAAATTGGCAATACTCCCCAAAGCATACACGAAGGTAAAATCCAAATGGATTAAAGACCTTGATATCAGACCTGATACCATAAGGTATACAGAACAACACATTGGTAAAACACTCCGTGACATTGAGACTAAAGGCATCTTCAAGGAGGAAACTGCACTTTCCAAACAAGTGGAGGCAGAGATCAACAGATGGGAATACATTAAACTGAGAAGCTTCTGCACCTCCAAAGAAATAGTGCCCAGGATACAAGAGTCACCCGCCGATTGAGAGAAACTATTTACCCAACACCCATCAGACAAGGGGCTAATATCCAAAATATACAGGGCACTGACAGAACTTTACAAGAAAAAGACATCTAACCCCATTAAAAAATGGGGAGAAGAAATGGACACTTTGATAAAAAAGAAATACAAATGGCCAAAAGGCACATGAAAAAATGCTCCTCGTCACTAATCATCAGGGAGATGCAAATAAAAACAATGATGTGATACCACCTCACAGCACAGAGATTGGCACACATCACAAAGAATGAGAATAATCAGTGTTGGTGGGGATGTGGAGAGAAAGGAATTCTTATCCACTGCTGGTGGAAATGTTATCTATGGAACCTCTATGGAAAGCGATATGGAGATTCCTCCAAAATCTGGAAATTGAGCTCCCATTCGACCCAGCTATTCCACTCCTAGGGATATACCCTAAGAATATAAAAATTCAATACAAAAACCCCTTCCTCACTCCTATATTTATTGCAGCACTATTCACAATTGCCAGGCTCTGGAAACAACCAAGATGCCCTTCAACAGACGAATGGCTAAAGAAAATGTAGTACATATACACAATGAAATATTATGCAGCTGTCAGGAGAGATGAAGTCATGAAGTTTTCCTATACATGGATGTACATGGAATCTACCATGCTGAGTGAAATAAGTCAGAGGGAGAGAGAGAGAGACGCAGAATAGTCTCACTCATCTATGGGTTTTAAAGGAAATAAAAGTCATTTTTGCAACAATCAACAGAGACAATGAGAGGAGGGCTGGAACTTCTAGCTCAAGTCATGAAGCTCACCACAAAGAGTGGTGAGTGCAGTTATAAAAATAACTACACTCGGGGCCCGGGAGATAGCATGGAGGTAAGGCATTTGCCTTTCATGCACAATATCATCGGTTCGAATCCCGGTGCCCCATATGGTCCCCTGTGCCTGCCAGGAGCAATTTCTGATCATGGAGCCAGGAAAAATAACTACACAGAAAACTACCATAATCACGTGAATGAATCAGAGAACTGGAAAGCCTGTCTGGAGTACAGGTGTGGGTGGGATGAGAGGGAGGGAGACTTGGGACATTGGTGGTGGGAATATTGCACTGGTGAAGGGGGTGTTCTTTACATGACTGAAACCTAATCACAATCATATATGTAATCAAAATGTTTAAATATAGAAAAAAATTTAAAAAAACAATAAAAAAGAATAGGGGCCCGGGAGATAGCATGGAGGTAAGGCGTTTGCCTTTCATGCAAA
>PVKC010026749.1:0-15802 GCA_004027635.1 Crocidura indochinensis
TTCCTTCCTTCCTTCCTTCCTTCCTTCCTTCTCTTCCTCTTTCTCCACACAAATTTAAAATATTTTGATATTTATTTTTTAAATTTAGATATATGGCTTATGAGACTAATAGTAAAGGTTTGTAATGCATATAATTCCAATACTGCGCTCATCAGCATCCTACAGTCTTTCCACCTCCAGCAGCCCGAAACCCTGCCTTCTCATTCCCTAGCCCCTATAACTCAGTCATATGGATCAGCACTCCTTTTGGTCCTTTCTAGTTCTTAAGAGCTGTTTCTGTCTGCTAGATTGGATGTTGACTGATTCATGAATTATTGAATAAAATGTACAGAGCTCAATTTTGTTTGGAAATACAAGCAATCAGGGTCTCCAAAAGCCCTAAAATCAGAAAGTAAAGGTAGATATTTTATAGAGGGGGAGGGAGAGAGAGAGTGTGTTATATTTTTATTCTACTAAGAATATAGTACATTTCATTATAGTTTTAATTTATTAAGTATCTTTTTTGCATGATGACCATTAGCCAAAAGCAATCCTTCGTTAGTTGAGTAGAGAACTAACAAAGGTCACTTGCCACCAGAACTGTCTGTCAAAGCCATAGGGAAAGTAGGACCTTGCAGGGGCTTCACCAAGGAGGGAACAACACCCCATAATAGGCCACACTCCATAGAGTCTTCAAGAAACTGTAGTGTTGAATTTATTTTTCAGAGGGAGGAACACAGTACCAGGAACAAGAGTGAATGTCATGCAATTTGGGTTTGTGCCAATACAGAAGACAAAACCCCTTTTCTCCCCATATCCCCACTAAAATTCCTACCCTGAGAACCAGAGGCAGGGTGGTCTTGACCTGCTCGACTCTGCTTGAGTGCCTTCCCACCCCAATAAAGTCATTTTCTTATTTTTCTTAGTATCCAAGTCTCCTAGAAAAATCTTTTAGGTAGGTCAGACATAGCACTGGGTCTTGGAATGGGTCCCTGTAATATTCAATGAGTTTATCTGTTACTTTTGAATTTGTCACTCAACTCTTTTTTGGGGGGCATACATGATGATAATCAGGCTCCTGATATTCCTGGTTCTATGCTCAGAAACTGCTCCTGTCAGTGCTTGGGGAACCATATGGGTTACTGGGGATCAAACTTGGGTCAGGCAGGTACACGACATATGCTCTACCCACTGTACTATTTGTACAACCAGTAGCTTTTTGTTTGTTTGCTTTTATTTGGGGGCTACACTTGGCCATACTGAGAGGGCTTACTCCTGGAAGGTTCAACAGAACATATAGAGTGCTGGGGACTGAACCCGGGTCAGCCCCATGCAAGGCAAATGACCTACCTGCTATATTAACTCTCAAGTCGTTAGTCAACTTTTCTGCCCACTTTTTTAAGCGAGCTGTGTTATCTTACAGTTAAGTTTTAAAATTTATTATCTATATTTTAGATATAAGTCCCTTATCACAAAGAATACCATACAAATACTTGCCCTATTTTATTTCAAATGTCTGTTATTGAGGGTTCTGTGTCTTATACTTGGTAATATTCAGGGGTTACTCTTGACTCTGAATTTGGAATTCTTCTGGGGGTGCTTCAAGGGTCCCCTGAAGCAAATATCAAATACGGGGACTGAACCCTGGTTGAGGGTATGTAAGGCCATAGATACTGCACTCTCTCTCCAGATACTTACATTTTTAGGCTAATAATTCAATCTATCTGCTAAAAATTTTGCTTTTGGTGTCATGGCTAAGGAATTTTTGTCTAGTCCAAAGTCACAATGATTTTTCACAATTTTAGGACATTTATATGATCCATTTTAAATTGATTTTTATATATGCAAACATATGTTCAATTATTTCAGTATCATTTTGTAGATAACCTTTTTTTAATATAGCTTATTACTCTTCCACTTCTGGACTCTTCGTTTTTACTGATTACATATATAAATTAATTAGACTAATTCCATACTAGCTTTATGATAAGCTACTTTATAGCTATATTGTAAAATTTCATATTTTACAATTATAGAATTATAGATTTTATAATAAAGCTTTATAATGCTGTATACCTTTATAATAACATTTGAAATCGGGCAGTGGTAAGTTTTTAACTATATTCTTTTTCAAAATTATCTTGATTATTCTAGTCTCTTTGCATTTTTATATAAAATTTAGAATCTTTACTAATTTCCTTCTATAAAACACTTGTTAAAATTTTGTGTGGGACTGCACTGAATCTGCAGATCAATTTTGGGGGGAAAGTAATAATATCATGTTTTCAGAATAACAAACACAGTAAATCTATATTTAGTTATGAAACTAATCATAATGTCAAATGTTATATTAATTCTGTATACTTCAGCAAACATCTGTTGATTGTATACTCTAACACAAATACTAAACTAAAGCATTGAAGGCATTTATAGTTGACGTACAGAAATACATTAGGGCATGAGCCATATTATTGAGTATATCTAAGGATGGACAAATTCTTAAAGTGGAGTAATGATGAATCAGCAATATTTGAGCCAGTCCTTGAAACATAAAGAATAAAGAAATTTCATTAAGAATTTAAAATGAAGTGATGGGGTCGGAGCAATAGCGCAGTAGTAGGGCATATTTGCCTTGCATGTGGCTGACCCAGGATGGATCTGGGTTTGATCTCCAGTGTCACATATGCTCCCTCAAGCCAGGAGAGATTTCTGAGTGTATAGCCAGGGGTAACCCGAGTGTCACTAGGTGTGGCTCAAAACCAATAACGTGCACTAGTAAAGAGTGATGTACATTCTATGACTGAAACTCAATAATTAACATTTTAGTATCCTTGGTGGTTAAATAAAATAATAAGAAAAAAATAAAGTGCTTTTTGTAATTAAAAAAACTCAATAAAATAAAATATAAAATAACATATAAAAGGGACCAGAGCAATAGCACATTGGTAGGGCACTTGCCTTGCATGTGGCCGATCCAGAATGGTGGTTCAAATCCCAGCATCTCATATGGTTCTCTGAGCCTGCCAGGAGTGATTCCTGAGTGCAGAGCCAGGAGTAACTCCTGAGTGCTGCTGGGTGTGACCAAGTAATTTTTTTTTTCAAAAATAAAATAAAATGAAATAAATAAAAAAAATAAAATGGAAAGTAGACAGGCAAGGATTGAATATGTAAAGGAGTTGATCTAGCAGGAAATATAACTCAATAGGTAAAATATGGCACTTAATTTCAGTATAGAACAAAGAATATCAACAATGTAAGAAAGCAACTTATATAATACAGAAAATAAAAGATCTGACATCAATAACCAAGTTACATTGACCTGGCTACCAGACACTAGTGCCATAGGGAAGAAAAAGTATCGAAACTTGGTATTTATTCACCTGGTTGAATCTAAGTATTTCCAAAAAATACTATAGCTAATTTTTTTAAGTAAAAACACATATTACTGGGCTGGAGAGACAGTTCAGAAGTAAGGCTCTATGTAGTATGCAGCAAAACACACACCCCATATGGTGTTTGAACCCACCAGGAATGATTCTTTTTTTTTTTTTTTTTTTTTTGGTTTTTTTTTTTTGGTTTTTTTGGGCCACACCCAGTGACGCTCAGGGGTTACTCCTGGCTATGCGCTCAGAAGTCGCTTCTGGCAGGCACGGGGGACCATATGGGAACCTGGGGATCGAACCGTGGTCTGTCCTAGGCTAGGCAGCAGGCACCTTACCTCCTGCGCCACCTCCCGGCTCCCTCTTTTTTTTTTTTTTAATTGTATTTTTGGGTCACACCCGGCAGTGCTCAGGGGTTACACTTAGCTCTAGGCTCAGAAATTGCTCCTGGCAGGCTCAGGGGACCATATGGGATGCTGGGATTTGAACCACTATTTTTCTGCATGCAAGGCAAACACCCTACTTCCATGCTATCTTTCTGTCCCCAGGCATGATTCTTAACATAGCTAAATATGGCTCCCAAAAACCAATTAAACAGAAAACTTAACATGAATTGCTGAATGGAACTCACAGCAGAGCCAGTTTTAATTCAATAGAAGAAAGATCTTCCTAATAATAGCAGCTTTTATTTTGGGTTGGTCTTAGAGAGGAGGTTATGTGATGCACAACAACATTAACAAAAGATTTCCTGGAAAAAATATCTACTGCAAAAAGACTTAGCACTGGGAATGAGAAGACTATTTGTTTTATTTTTTTGAGTTAATAAATACACATATTAACTCAGAAATCCTGTATTCAACATGCACATCATTTTACAACTTATCAGATTTTCAAAGATGCAACAGAATTGAACTAATAGTCAGTGAGAATGTATTAAACACAAGCCATATTGGTATATGAACCATAGCTTTAAAATAAGTCTTAAGTCAAAATCTTTAAGAGAAACTGCAGGTGGTATAAAGTGGTATATTTACAGGCTTCAAGTAGATGTTCATTTCACAATTTTACTGCTGTAAATTGTAAAACGGCTTCCCAAAAGTTGTGGTGCTCATCTGCTGTGCCTTGTAATAGTTTAGGCTTATGGGCTTTTGATCACAGTGCTATTGCTATGGCTAGAGTCACTGAAAAGACCATTCTTGGAGTGGATAAAACCATTATCAAAGAATGTATTTCTCTTTCATGCAATGAGATAATTGTGGCAGTCCTATTTATTCTTTTTTAAAACAATCTGGATTCCAGACAAAACTTTATCAGCAATGGAAGATTAATTGAAAGCTATTAATAACGATTCCTCTTTTTGTTGCATAATTCATCTCCAAATTTAAAAGCAGGCTGATAGTGCATTTATTACCAATAATCATAATAATCTCCAACTGCCTAAGTGTCCTCTCAAAATATTTAGCTATAAAATAATTATGTAAGTATAATCTTGAAGAAATCTCTCCAGTCTTCTTTTCCTATTCAATCTGGACTTATTCAATCCTCTCACTTAAATCTTATGCTCCCCATTTTCCTTGATCCTGCTGAGAACATCTTTGGGGCTCATCATCCCCCCATTCTCGCCGGCCAAAGAAAAAAGAAAGAAAAACTGAAGCTGGAAGTGAGCAAATCAATATTGCTTTTGAGGAGCAGCAGGAGAGTGACATGAAGAAAATGGTATATGAATGCTGAAAATAAAGCATTTTCTTTTCAAGATTAGAGAGCTACTATAGCAATTAATATTTGATTCAGGCAAAGTGCTAACAGCACTGGAGATATTCATATAATTTCAAAGTTATAACTCTTCCAGATCAACCACAAAAAGACTTCTTTACAAAACTCTATAATGAAATCGAATCTCATGATCAAATTTTTAAGTATATTTAAGTATCTGGGGCAAGAAGCTTAGCTGAGTATGAAGGATTAACTCAGTGGTTGTATGTGTGCTTTGAAAGTGTAAGAGCATTACACACATACACAAAGAGTTTGAGTTTGAGATAAGATAAGCATATTTCATTTATACCATAGTGTAAACTAGAAGTATATATGATTCAACATTCTTGGGGGACAAGAATTTTGGTACCTTTTTCTACACTCTTACATATCTAAGTGAACAAAAGAATTTCAGGAAGAAACTATTATCTTGAACAAATTAAGAGTCTATTATGTGACATTTAGGAACAGATACACATGAATTAGAAATGTAAAATTTCAGTGATGAAAGTTTCTTCTTTTTCTTTTCATCTTTCCCTTTATGCATATTTCAGCTTTGGTCAGATACTTTTTAGCATCAAAAAGAGACCACAGAGATATCTATCTGTAATAGATCACAATAGAGCAGGACATTCAGATGTGTTCAAGGTCCAACATCAAAAGCATCACCAGTTTTTCAGACGTGAAAATTCTTAGGTTCTATTGTAGAATTACTGAACCAGAAACTCTGTAGGCATAAACAAGTTATCTGGAGTTTGAGACTTCTAGAGGATTCTATATGTATATTAGAGAGTGATGGATAAGCACTGCCTGGTGCAACCTCCCTAAATAAAAAGGAATAAAAGGTACTCATACTGGATAAAATATTTTTCTCACAGTTTGTCACAAATCCAGAGAAAGAGCTAAAACTTTAAGAAGCATAGCTTTAAGCCTTATTTGGAATGATGAAATTTTGTAACTTTATTATTAAAAGAATTTATAATAACATTTAAAGGAACATTTAAACAGCCACTAATTCATCAGGTAGAGATCACACAAAAAAACATAAAAAGTACTTTTTTTTTTTCAAAATCTACTTACTTTAATGTTTCAGCAAGAAAGAAACTTTGCTGAACATCATCATGTGCTGGAGTAGAAGAATACACATCCTTCACCCCGGAAAATCCACTACTGACTCGACAATACTTCTCAATAGCCTATGGAAGAGATCAGACAGCAGATCAATTTCACAGTTTCAAATAAAAAAGAAAATCTCAATGAAGCACAATAAATAGCTCACACATCTCTATATAAGAATATGACAGTTTAAGAACCAAATTATAATATTCTTATAGGGGAAAATTAATTGAATAGTCTATATCTTGTTGGATGTCGCCCTCTCCAGGTTAAGGTTTTTTCATTATTGCTATTGTTTTTGTGCTACACCTGGCACGCTCAAGAGTTTACTCCTGGCTCTGCACTCAGGAATTACTCCTGGTGGTGCTTAGAGGATAATAAGGGATGCTGTGGATCAAACCTGAGTTGACTACATGCAAAGCAAGCATCCTACCTGCTATACCTTCTGCCCACCTCCAGAAGTTTTAAACCTATGTATGACTTCTTATAATTTCCTAGTTTAGGAGTCAAATTTAGGTTACTCACAGTGAATAATAAGTAAGTCACAATAAGACTAATTTGTTCTAATTTAAGTAGGTCAATTTAAATTTAAAAAGATGAAGGCAATTTTACTATTCCCAATATAAACAACAGGCAAAAACATTCTGTACATTCTGCTACTTAGGGACTGGAGAAATGGTACAGCAGGCAAGGCAAGCCTTGTTTTTTCAGATAGGACAACAAAGAATAATTTGTGCTACATAACTACTAAATATTGTATTCTACTTCATATGCTTTTAAGCTGTAATTATTCATTTGTATCTCTTTGTACATCTTGAGTAAAATACATCCTAAATAAAACAAAAAACAAAATCAAATGGATCTATTAACAACCTTGTTGTTAATTCAAATATCTTGCTTATGAAGGTATATTACACTTCTGAATTAAGCTATTTATGAAAAACTGAAAACACATGCCTTTCTTTTCCTTGTCTAATCTACCGCAAGATGCTGTTAATTAAATGGTAATTATTAAATAAGGTTTTTAATTACAATTTTGTAATTCTTTTGTTCATAGTCTGATGACTTTTTTTCTCATGTTTCTGCCTTCCTAAAAAAAAGAAAACTAATGAATAATAAAATGTTTATTAATGAAACTTCATTTTCACATTGTTCCATTTGAACTGCAAATGGATTTTAAATCTTACCAAATAATTAGTATTCTTCTCAAATATTTAAAACATTTGAATACAAAATTGGAAAACACTATTCTACAGAACAATTGTGTTTTAACCATATCTTAACTGTCGTTGGAAATATGAGGATATTAAAAAACAGCATTGAGGTATGACAGACTTTCAGGTCACTTAAGAGTCATCTCTTGAAGGTAACTTTTCTTGCATGTACTCCATTGGATGTGTGAAGATCTATTAACTAGGTAAAGCTACAGAAGATACAAACTTCCACTATTCTGCCTCAGCCTGTCTTTCTCTACTTTCTTCAAATACCAGAGAGAATCTAGTTTGGGACTGTCAGGGGAAAGCAACATGCAAATTGTATTTAAGATGTGATTCCTTTTTTTTTTGGCCACAGAGATAGTACTTTCAAAGGTAGGCTTTTCTTTCTCTTGGTCATGGAGCAAGACTTTCATGGACATAGGCTTTTTCCTGGCATCAACTGATACTCAGGGATCACACCTGGCAGGCTTGGGCGACTACACAAGTACTGAAATTGAATTCAGGTCAACCAAACACAAGGCAATCACCCTACTTGTTGTACAAATTCTCTGGCTCTGTATTCTTTGATCAGAGAATGTTTTCTACACTATCCCCCAAGCTCCTATCCCACACAACTCTGATATAACTCCCTTATTCTTCTCAATAAAAGCTGTTAAATGTTAGGTCCCGAGACATTCAAATCAGGTTCCTTGCAGAATTATTTTATCTATTTTCTGTACATAAATTATTGCTAATTTGAAAAGTGAGCCACTGTCACCAAAGGAGTGAGTGTGGTATCCAACCTAGAAGCCTTGGGCCTTTAGTTTAATTATCTTCTCAACAGTTGCAGGGTTCTTCCACATGGTGCCACTAGCAGCTGCGTACCCAAACCTCTACCCAATCAACTAGGAAAAGGGGGCATCAAAATCAAGGAATATGAGCTAGAAAGACAGCATGGGATAAGGCTGACTCTGGTTGGATGCTTAGTAATAAGTGTGGTCTCCTGAAGGTCACCAGGAGTAATTCCTGAGCACAGTACTTTGAGCACTCCTTGCTGTGGCCCTAAAACCCAAAATAAATCCATAAATAAAACAGTGCATCTGTTGTCTATTGTGACTATCTTGCTATCATCAATATTTTCTTATTGCTGAAAAATAGGGTTAAAATTCCTTTATTATATATTATATATTTATGCTATATATCTATATAGCATACTAATATATAAAAATAAACAATATATAAATTATATAAAAAGTAGTCCCCTTTAATGTGGTGGTATATTTCAAAAGTTCCAGTTGTTGTCTAAAATCACAGATAATACTGAATGCTAAATATACCATAATTTTTCTATACTTACATACCTATGTATGGTAGAGCTTAATTTTTAAATTAGGCACAATAAGAGATAAACAATAATTATCAATAATAAAAACAATCATAATATATAAATATAAGTTAAATGAATGATAGTTTTATTGTTGTTGTTGTTGGTTTTTCTTTGGGTTTTGGGCCACACCTGGCAGCGCTCACAGGTTAGTTACTACTGGCTCTGCGCTCAGAAATCACTCCTGGCAGGCTCAGGGGACCATATAGGATGCTAGTATTTGAACCACCACCCTTCTGCATGCAAGACAAGCATACTACCTCCATGCAATCTCTCCGGCCCCAAATATGAGTTTTAAAATGACTTATTGTACATAGTATTTCTAGTGGGTAAATATAAAAAGCAAGAATGAATAAAAGTAGGTCACTCTTTTCCTAGATTACTGCAGTGGTCTCTGAAATTCACCAATTTTTCAGTTTACAGATTCCTTTATCTTATTACTCCATAGAAAACCTTTAGTAGTTCCTTCTGTTTATGACAACTTTGTAGTTCTTCTATGGATTCTTAATTAGGGATGTATGTAGGAGTGAGTGAAGAAAAAAGAAATCTGAGGGGAGCTTTTTAGAAAGAAAAGAGTTTTCTCGTATCATTTTCCATTTGAGTAACTAACTGAAAGGTGTGTGTGTGTGTGTGTGTGTGTGTGTGTGTGTTATTTCTAAATCAGAGAAATGTAAACATCTTTGATTTGGCATGCAAAACCACCTATGCAATGGCTATAAAGTTCTTTCCCTCAGTTTGCCACTGTGAACCTTTTTTGCGGGGGTGCGGGGGAATGCCCAGCAGTGCTCAGGGGTTACTCCAGGCTCTGCACTCAGAAATTATTCCTGATAGGCTTGGCGAACCATATGGGATGTCATGGATTGAGCCGGGTTGATCATGTGCAAGGCAAATTCTCTACCCTTTGTGCTGTGGCTCTGGCTCCAACCATTGTGAAACTTCTATATAAATTGGCCAACATTTAAATATAAAACACATCTTGGATATTCTTGTGAGGAAGGACACATCCTGTGGAGAGCCATGAAGCTCATGAAATGCCATGTTTTTTTAAGAGTAAAGTATTTGCTCTTTTATGTTATAAACTTATAAATTAATTTTTAATAAAATTTTGGGGCATGCCTGAAGACAGTTTGAGGGTTATTCCTAGCTATGAGCTCATGAGTTACCCCTCATGGTGCAGAGATTGGTGCACCCATATGAGATGCTGGAACTTTGAACTCAGCTGATGTTATGTAAAGCCTTACTCCTATACCAGCTCTGTTCCAACATTATAAATTCATTAAAAAATATTCAATTTGTTTTTCAAACTAGAGAAAATTAATGTTCCCACATATGACATTTTTTTAAGGTACTGCAAATTATTAGTAATTTCATGTGTCCATTCTTCCAACTCTACACCCACCACCAGAGTACCTGCTTCCCTTTACCAACTCACACACCCTTCACATGATGATTTTTAAAAAATTACTCAGAACACATACTGGAGTGAATCTGGGCAGTTTTACAATGACTCCCAGCTCCCTTTCACCCTGTAATCACTGAGCAAATATAGAAACGGGATTAATTCTTTAAAAAGACTCCTTAAAATTTTTCAATAATAATGAATGAGCAAGAAAATGAATCTAGCCAGAACCAAATCCTAAGACTTACTTCTACTACTTAAGAAACTTAAATGGGTTGCTTTTTATCAAATAAACACAATAACCTCTGTAGTTAATAACTATGAGCTAATATGGATGAGAATTCAGGGTACTCTAGGAGGGCTTGATGTAAAACCCAGCACAGAGAGAGAAATATTGGCTTATTTACCAGTGCTGCTTCCCAGCCCCACTGCCTGTATCTTGGATCATGAGTGAATCGCCACAGATACCAATAGGTTTCAATGACTTCTGGACGGAGGATGTAATACTTTTCATTCTGCCGGACTGCCACAGCTTCTACTGCGCCGTCAAACTTGAATGACTCAGGCCCTAGTTTTAATACTGGAACATGACAAAATAAAGAAATGAGTACAAATAAGGTATTTGTGGTTTTTTTCTACCCTGAATAAAATAGAATATAATATAGTTACTTTTATTTGTTATTTTTATTGTTGCCTTTTTGTAAAATCAGTAACACTGAAAGATTCCCATCTGGTTTTAAGAGACAAATTTTCCTATTATTCTAGCATGAAATATTTTTCATTAACAATGTATATCTACATACTGCTAAATCTACGCTGTCAAGAGTCTAGTAATTTAATCCTTTTGGAAACAAATGCAAAGCAATATATAAGCTTATTACATACCTCACTGGCCCAAATACAAATGATACAAAACTTAGGCTATACAGAATTAGTATTTAAAACATCCAGATAGGGCTGGAGAGATAGCTCAAAGGGCTGAATACATACTTTGCATGACACATGTACTAGATGCACACTAAGCACAGACGGAGTGACCTTGAGCACTGAGCAGGAAGAAATCCCTAGGTAGTTCTAAGTGTAGCCTCAAAACCAAAAAAGGAGAAATAAAATACAGATATTTTTAAATCCATGACACATATACATAAGAAAACATTTTAGGGGCCAGAGTGATAGCACAGTGGTAGGGTGTTTGCCTTTCACATGGCTGACCCAGGATGGACCTAGTTCGATCCCACATTCCACCAAGCGGGAAGTGATTTCTGAGCACATAGAGTAACCCCTGAGCATTAGCAGGTATGGCCCAAAAACGAGAGAGAGGAGAGAGGAGGGGAGAGAGAGCGAGAGAGAGAGAGAGAGAGAGAGAGAACATTTTAGAGCTTAAATTGTGAACTGAATTTAGTTGTGGGGCATATACTCTTATTTCAAACCAAAATATATATTTTGTATGGGGTTGGGTGACACTCAGGTGTTACTCCTGGCTCTGTGCTCAGAAATCACCCTGGCAAGCTCAGGGGACCATATGGGATAGCAAGATCAAACCTGAGTTCATCCCAGGTTGGCTGCATGCAAGGCAAACACCCGACTGCTGTGCTATTACTTTCAGAAGTACTTTAAAATGTAAACTCTAGTTTAATTTTCTCTATATATAGGGTTTTAAATTGTCAGTCAACAAGAATTTGTTCACTTGTCATGTTGAATAAAACATTTCCATTACATATATATGTAATACATATATGTTTCCACATTACTTACTATTCCTTTAATGATTTGCTTTCTATTCAGGCTGGAATACAGGACTACATGAAACTCTGAAAACCTCTTTGCAATCAGATACACAACCCTAAACCTGAGCAATATAAGTTCATCTTCCACTGGGATGTTGAAATCTCAATTACCTCTTGTAGTTGCCAACTTTTTTTTTATAAGGCTGTACTACTGGCAAAGGTTAAAACAGTTCCAAGTTCTTTCACTTCTTATAAAATACTCATTAAGAAAAAGAAATCGAGCAGCTCTTTCTTTTTAAACGAGAAATAGAAAACTGGTACCCATAAACAAACAAACAAACAAAAAAAAACCTTTTAGGATATTCATCATACCATTATTCATTTAAATAAGACATTTTAACAGTTTTTCCTCAATTTTCTGTAAACATAGTACAGTAAATATAATGCTGGTAATTACAAAAAATAGTTATTAACATCAAAAATATTGTTAGAGCCAAATTTCAGTTTCACAATCATAAACCTGTAAGTTTTCAATAATCACTACTCAAAGAAGATGAAAACAATGACTATTACTATTCCAAAATGCCCTGGAGGAAAAAAAAAACAAGAAAGCAACACCACTATAGTAATTCAGGGTAGTCAAGTTCTATTAAAAGCAAAATATGGGGCCCGGGAGATAGCATGGAGGGAAGGCGTTTGCCTTTCATGCAAGAGGTCATTGGTTCAAATCCTGGCGCCCCATATGGTCCCCCGTGCCTGCCAGGAGCAATTTCTGAGCATGGAGCCAGGAGTAACCCCTGAGCACTGCCGGGTGTGACCCAAAAAAAAAAAAAAAAAGCAAAATATATGATCAGATGAATTACAAACTATTTCTAACTCTTTAAGAAGGAAAATCAAAAAATCAAGAAGAAACTTTTAATCTGAAGGCTATCTATCTATGATGGGCTTTGAAAGAGAGAAATGGGTGATGTATCAAAAAGCTTCCGAATATGTATACACCTTTAATGATATGGGTAAGTTAAACACTGACTACTCAATGGAATTTGAGGAAAGAAACAATCAATACTTTCTTAGTGTTTTGTAGAAGACTCCTATACCTCTGATAGTTAACGGCAGATAATAATAAAAGCAATCTTTCAAAATGACAAGTATCACAAGCAAAGAAATAATAAGCCAGTAGATTGGTGCGGCAGACATGTGGGGGCTTCCCCCAGCTTGCTTCAACTTGGGAAATTTGATCTTCTCTGGCCTTCTCCCCTGAGGCTTGCCTCGGCTGAGGTGAGTCCTTCCGGGTCAGAGTTGCGGATAAAGCTGACTCTGCTTGGCTCCTTAATCCCACCTAAAAGGGGTCAAAGCAGTGAAGCGCCAATCTACCTAACCAATGAATACCACCACAACACGTAGAAAAACTCACAGCACAAGCAGGACAACGGGGAAACTACGCAGAGCAACATCACCCATAGAGAATGAAGATGTAAACTCTGATGACCCAACAATGGCCAACCACCTAAGCAGTCTTTCAGAAATGGAGTTTAGAGAAGAAATAGTGAGGATGATCACGGAACTCAAAGAAAGTATAGATCAAAACAATAATAATAATCAAGAGATTATGAAGATAGAAATAAGAAAACTCCAAACTGAAATATCAGGTCAAATAACAGGTCTGAAAAACTCAGTAGACGAATTGAAGAAACAATGGATGAGCTTTACAACAGGTTAACAGAAGCTGAGAATAGAATTGGTGCATTGGAAGATGCGATGCATAACAACTTCATACAGCAGAAGAGATTGGAAAAAAAGCCTTAAATCAAATGATCAGACAATGGAAAAATTACTCAAAGAATATGAGCAGATGAAAATAGAAGTCTTTGATAAGCTCAACAGAAACAACTTTAGAATCATTGGAGTCCCAGAGACCTAAGAAGAAAATCTCCAGGAAAAATCAACAGTCAAGAACATCATCACAGAGAAACTACCAGAGCTAAAGAAAACATGTGACCAAATCCTGCATGCCCGAAGAGTACCAGCTGAAAGGGACCCCAGGAGAAACACACCAAGTCACATCATAGTTACAATGATGAATCCCACAGATAGAGATAGACTTTTGCAAGCAGCAAGATCAAAAAGGGAAATTACATTCCAGGGAGCATCCGTGAAATTTACAGCAGACCTGTCACCAGAAACACTCAAGGCCAGAAGACAGTGGTCGGATAATGTGACAAGACTGAATGAAATGAATGCCTCACCTAGAATACTGCTCCCAGCCTGACTCACTTTCAGATTTGAAGGACAAATACATAGCTTCATGGATAAACAACAGCTCAGAAACTTCACAAATGATAACCCAGTCTTAAAGGAAAAACTGACAGGTCTACTCTAAGACAAGAGAGACCAACAAACACAGCAAACTTATCTACAAAGATGACATTAAATCCTATGACAATCATCTCCCTCAATGTCAATGGATTAAATTCACCAATTAAAAGACACAGAGTGGCAAAATGGGTCAAAAAGATGAATCCAACCTTCTGCTGCCTACAAGAAACACATCTGAACAGTCAGAACAAACATAGACTCAAAATCAAAGGCTAGAGGAAAATCATCCAAGCAAACAACACCCTCAAAAAAGCTGGGGTGGCCATATTAATATCTGATGACACCAACTTTATACTTAGAAAAGTGACAAGGGACAAAGATGGACACTATATACTAATCAAGGGATGTGCAACAGGAAGAAACCAGACTATTAAACATATATGCACCCAATGAGAGATCAGCAAATTATCTAATACAACTGCTGACAAATCTGAAAGAAGAAATCAATAATAACACAATAATTGTAGGAGACCTCAACACGGCCCTATCAACATTTGATAGGTCACCCAGACTGAAACCCAACAAAAACATACTAGGCCTGAAAAGAGTAATGGAAGAAAGAGGACTAGTAGATATATATATAGGACACTCCATCCCCCCAAAAACTGGATACACATTCTTTTCCAATGCACATGGGTCATTCTCCAGGATAGACTACATGCTGACACATAAAACGTACCCCCATAAAATCAAGAGGATAGAAATCATGCAGGCTACCTTTGTTGACCACAAGACTCTGAAATTAGATGTGAACTACAAAGCCACACAGAAAAAAAAAAAAAACAACAACTGGAAATTAAACACCCTTCTACTGAACAACCAGTGGTTTGAGATGAAATCAAAAAGGAAATCAAAACTTTCCTGGAAACAAATGATAATGAAGACACAACCCCCCAGAATCTATCACAGCAAAGGAGGTCCTGAGAGGAAAATTTATAGCTCTACAAGCACACATCAGGAAGGAAGAAGGGGCATACCTGAATAACTTAATGACGCAGCTCAAAAACTAGAAAATGACCAACAAAAGGAACCAAAAATAGGGAGACAGAAGGAAATAACAAAGCTGAAAGAAGAACTCAACGAAGTGGAAAACCAAAAAGCAATCCAAAAGATCAATGAAAGCAGAAGTTGGTTCTTTGAAAAAAGAAACAAGATTGATAGACCATTGGCAAAACTCACAAAGAAAGAGAGAGAGAGAAATCTGATAACCAGTATTAGAAATGAAAAGGGGGAGATCACGACAGATAATGCAGAGATCCAGAGTAATCAGAGACTATTTTGAGAAACTTTATGCTACTAAACATGAGAACCTAGAAGAAATGGAAAAATTCTTGGATGCTTACAACCTTCCACAATTAAGTAAGGAGGATGTAGAATTTTTAAACACCCCCATCACCACTGAGGAAATTGAAACTGTAATTAAACATCTGCTCCAAAAGAAAAGCCCAGGCACAGATGGATTTCCCAATGAATTTTTTCAAATCTTTCACGAG
>PVKC010026750.1:0-16012 GCA_004027635.1 Crocidura indochinensis
GCCTTACCTCCATGCTATCTCCCGGGCGCCTTGATTTCCTTTTTGATTTCATCTCGGACTCACTGGTTGTTCAGTAGCAGGGTGTTTAATTTCCAATTGTTAAAATGTTTCTTTTGTGTGGCTTTTTAGCTCACATCTAATTTCAGAGCCTGTGGTCAGCAAAGGTAGCCTGGAAGATTTCTATCCTCTTGGTTTTATGGAGGTATGTTTTATGTGTCAACATGTAATCTATCCTGGAGAATGACCCAAGTACATTGGAGAAGAATGTGTATCCAGGATTTTTGGGATGGAGTGTCCTATATATATCTACTAGTCCTCTTTCTTCCATTACTCTTTTCAGGGCTAGTATGCTTTTGTTGGGTTTCAGTCTGGTTGACCTATCAACTGTTGATAGGTTCATGTTGAGGTCTCCCACAATTATTGTGTTGTTATTGATTTCTTCTTTCAGATTCATCAGTAATTGTATCAGATAATTTGCTGGTCTCTCATTAGGTGTATATATGTTTAGTAGTCTGATTTCTTCCTGTTGCACATATCCCTGATTAGGACATAGTGTCCATCTTTGTCCCTTACCACTTTTCTGAGCATAAAGTTGGTGTCATCAGATATTAATATGGCCACCTCCGCTTTTTTAAGGGTGTTGTTTGTTTGGATGATTTTCTTCCAGCCTTTGATTTTGAGTCTATGTTTGTTCTGATTATTCAGGTGTGTTTCTTGTAGGCAGCAGAAGGTTGGATTCATCTTTTTGACCCATTTTGCCACTCTGTGTCTTTTAATTGGTGAATTTAGTCCATTGACATTGAGGGAGATAATTGTCATCGGATTTAATGATAAGTTTGTAGATAAGTTTTCTGTGTTTGTTGGTCTCTCTCTTAGAGTAGACCTATCAGATTTTCCTTTAGGGCTGGTTAATCATTTGTAGATAAGTTTTCTGTGTTTGTTGGTCTCTCTCTTAGAGTAGACCTATCAGATTTTCCTTTAGGGCTGGTTAATCATTTGTGAAGATTCTGAGCTGTTGTTTATCCATAAAGCTATGTATTTTTCCTTCAAACCTGAATGTGAGTCGGGCTGAGTGCAGTATTCTTGGTGAGGCATTCATTTCATTCAGTCTTGTCACAATATCCCACCATTGTCTTCTGGCCTTTAGAGTTTCTTGTGACATGTCTGTGGTAAGTCTTAGGAATGCTCCTTTGAATGTAATTTCCCTTTTTGATCTTATTGCATTCAGTATTCTATCTCTATCTGTGGGATTTGTCATTGTAAGGAGGATGTGTCTTGGGGTGTTTTTCTTTGGGTCTCTTTTGACTGATACTCCTCGGGCATGCAGGATTTGATTGCATGTAGTCTTTAACTCTGGGAGTATCTCTTTGATGATGTCTTTGACAGTTGATTCTTCTTAGAGATCTCCTGCCTGGGTCTCTGGCACTCCAATAATTCTTATGTTGTTTCTGTTGAGTTTATCAAAGATTTCTATTTTCATCTGTTCGCATTCCTTGAGTATTTTTCCATTGCCTGTTCGTTTGTCTTAAGATTCTTTTCAACTTTCTTCTGCTGTGTTGAGTTTTTCTGCATCGCATCTTCCAGTACTCCGATTCTCTCCTCAGCTGATGATACCCTGCTGACGAGGCCATCCATTGAGGTTTTCAGTTGAGCCACCATATTTTTCAGATCTGTTATTTCAGTTTGGAGTTTTCTGATTTCTGTCTTTGTGTTCTGTTCAGATGGATTTATGCTTGCTTTGACTTCTTGAAACATCTTCCACATTGCTATTTTAAGTTCCTTGTCCGAGAGGTTAAGCAGGTGGTTAGAATTTATTAGATCATCCGAGCTTTCATCTTCATTTTTGGTGCATGGAGTTTGCCTGCGAGGTTTCACCATTGTCACGCTTGTAATGTGGTTTTTCCTGCATGTTGTGGTGGGGTTCAATGGTTAGCAAGAGTGCGCCACCGCACAGCGAAGCAAAGCGGCCACGCTCTTCTGCTGCCACTAGTTGACAGATAGGCAGAAAGAGGGCAGGAGTTTCCCTTGAATCCTGAGCGTGGTCAGAGACCCAGCAGGGAGGGGCTTCTGCAGGCTAGAGAGCTCAGCTTATTGGACAGCAACCCCACAGTCAAGTTACTTGCAGGAAGCTTCAGAATGCATTTTTGGGGGGTGCTGGGAAGACCTCAGGATTCAAACCGACAGGCAGACAGGCAGAAAGAGGGCCCCTACTTTTTTTCTTAATGTCAAATTTCTAAAAGATAATACTTAATATGTGTGCTTTTTGGACCTTATTTAAATAATACTTCTCTATCCAAACATAATGAAAGTATTCACATATAATTTTTTTCAAATGTTTTAAAATTTGCTTTGCTATTTTGAATTTTTGTTAATTTTGGGAAATAATGTTCCTAAATATATATACATGCTTTTATTAATGGAAAGTAATTATAAAAGTCCCACTTACGAAATTTTTATTTTATTCTGTCCATATATTTTTGGATCTCTTTATTTTGTTATGTTACTCATTTTTCTATTCCTGTGCAAAAATTATTATGTCTTTCTCCCTGTTCAAGGGCATTTTACTGTGGTTGTTCTTCCACATGAATTTTATTTTATTTTTATTTTATTTTTGGGAGGGTTTAAGTCACAGCCAGTGGCCCTTAGGAATTACTCTCCTTGCTCTGTGCTCACAATTCTTCCTGGCAGGCATGGGGAACTATATGGGATACCGGTATTTGAACCCCAGTCCATCCAAGATTAGCTGTGTGCAAGGCAAATGCCCTATATGCTGTGCTATCGCTCCGTCCCCACCAAATGAATTTTAAAATCATTTTCTAAAGTTCAATAATACCTTAAACTTAAAATTTCAAGTTGTAAAAGCACTTAAAGAGTCCAGTTTATTATCCTGAAGAGAAGTAAGATTATATTAAGAATATATATGGGGCCAGGAAGGTGGCGCAAGAGGTAACGCGTCTACCTTGCAAGCACTACCATAGGATGGACCATGGTTCGATCCCCTGGCGTCCCATATGGTCCCCCTAAGCCAGGATAGATTTCTGAGCACATAGTCAGGAGTAACCCCTGAGCGTTAAACAGATGTGGCCCAAAACCCAATATATATATATATTATATTTTGTATTTATATTAAAATTATACAATAAGCACAATATACTCCTTGACTCTTTAAAAGTGATGTAATACATTTTAGTAAAAACTCACATTTATTTTATAAAGTCATATCTTGCTAAATATATTTGATACTTGCTAATGAAAACATTACATGGTACAAAATACATTGCTTATAATGCATAGCATTATAGGCAACATAGTTCTATAGAGTATAAATTTTAAGTGAATATCTATTCACTTATATATGCCTGCTATTATAAAATCCAAATAAATGCAAAAATAAAACATTTGGAAAATAAATCTTCAACTTCTTTTTTGTGGTATGAAAATCACTCATTTATTAAATATATTTAAAATTAAGATGGAAGCTCATGTTGATGTGTTGTACTTTTAACTTTCAAAAAATTCATATAAGAAACAATATATGCTAAATTAACAAAATAATAAGCTGCTACATAATTAGAATCATAATCAACTTGCATGTTTTCTTTACACAACTTATATTACTTTTCCAAGTTGCATTCCACAGTGAAATTTTTACATTAGAGTTGTTTTTATATAGATACAGAATTTGGTCATTTTTTAATGTAGCAATTATCAGAGAGGATCCACAGTCTAACCAATTTTCTGGTTCATAATGCATTGCAAAAAGAGTTTTATTTGCAATTAGATGTTAGTAGAAGGTGAAACATACTAACAAATACCAAAAAAATTACAGTCTTTCTCTGCCAGAAAAATGACCTTCTTTTTGAAAGAATGAGAGATAAGCATTCTAATTTTATCTTTAAATCACAAGAGTGTTGGAAATACATTTACAAGGATGAAAGGCAATTAAATGTTCCTGCTCAACCTGAAATTTGCATTACAGGACAGTTCTTTGGTTTGTTAAGAATAACATCATTATGGGAAACAGATGAAACCGATAATATGCATTAAGTCTTTCTGACAGCACACAACCGTTCTTTGGCTTGCATTATTATTATTTTTTTATAATCCTGAAAAATCCTGTTGTGAACAAATAAGACAGGTATGTCTTTCATTAAAAAAATTCCTCATCAGTTCAGGTAGGTATGCAAATCATCCCCGATGAGATTGTGGCCTCTCCCTTGAGATGGAACAATCCATTATTTATTCATAAAGATGTCAGAAGCATTTCTCTTTTCTGTTTGTCTCGTTTGAAGTCGTCCCCCAGACTGAAAACCTCATTAGAATGACTTAACTGACTCCAAACTGTTTATATTGTCATCCTAGGTCTGTCTCACACACACCATGAAAAGTGATCATGACCTGTGTTTATGTAGGAGCTGAAATAAAATATGTTGTGACAGGGCTTGGTAAACAGTCTGAATTTGAGTCATGTTCTCTAGCTTTTTACAGCTTCAGACTTGTACCTCTGTTCACATCAGCCCTTAAACTGAATTGCTGCATCCATGGTTTTCTGTCTTCCAGATCTGCATAAAATGAATGTCACAAAATATCTTAGTTGCACCTTCGAGGTGAGACTCCAACTATGACCTTTCATCCCCCCTGCAAGTAAATTAACTGGTGGCTTTTTAGGTAGCATTTTTCGGGAGGCCCTTGAGTACTACTGGATGAGACATTGCTTGGAGTACCCCCATGGATTCTCCCAGATACCACCAGAGGTGGCCCTTGTAAAAATTAAGTTGTAAAAATTTATTTTAGCATCTTCTAAGTGCTTTGAAAAACCTAATAATGCTAATATACATTTGTTCTACTCTTTTGCCAAAGAGATAGTTACTTCATTTCTTAAACGATAGAGTAAGTCATTTCCTATAAAATGAATGTTTGGGGGGAACTATTCACCTTATGGCTTGATAAATCATCCTAAATAAAGAATGATTAAATGATAGCTGAATGACTTTTGTGACATGATTTTATATATATTTATATATCTGTAAATAAATACACATATATGTATGTAATTATATATAAACTGTTTAAAAATTGATGCACTTGCAAATGTTTCACATTTATATGTCTCCAAGAAACATATAGTTCATGGATAACATTTTAATGAAATTGAGAGACAGAAGAAAAGCTAACCTATAGCTACCTGTTCTTTACACTAATTACCTTAGCATAGTGTAAGATGTTAATGATTATTAATATTAGCAATATTAATGATTAGTAATAACAGATAACATTAATGGTTAACAATAATAGCAATAGCTAATAATATTAATGATTATTCAATAATATTCAATAATAGAATATTCAATTATTTACCACTTGTAAATAACATGTAAAAGTATGTATACTTTAAAACTGGCCACAGGAAAAGAATGGAAATATTATATAATATCAAATGATATCAATATCAATATATAAGACATTATATAAAATGTCTTTATTAATAGACCACCTTTTCTTCCTAGACCAATTTCCAGAAACTCTCTGGGAAATAAGGTGCACCACAATGGAGACTTCTCCAGTCTTCCTGAATTTATGCAAAGGAACAAGTCAAGTTTAATCAACTATATAACAAGGTTTAAGGGCAAGGTGAAGAAAAAATTATTTTTCTGTAAATGACTAAATTAAATGTAGTTTAGTCAGCTTAACTTAAAGTCGACTTCTCTAGAATAAACCATATGAGAGTGTACTTATTGGTTGTAATGGATTGGTCATGAAAGAACTAAAAGCAGTACATGCTATTGCTAGTCTGATTAGGATTGTGGAAGCCAAAACTTTACTAGGGAAAACTTAGGCTCAACAGGACAGTAAAAGAAGGAACTCAGAGCTGTCATTCATGTGTTTATTACTAAACCTAGTGGTAGTCCTAGGCCTTCTCTCCAGACAGCACCTGTGTAACATTAGAGAGCTTATCCTGAAGGGGTCTGGTAGCATGACTTCACACAGATGCCTAAATGCTCAGGGAACTGGTATAGCGTTATAATGCTTTGATTTCTGTTGTTTAACATCTGTGTCACCATCCCAAAGAGAGCATCTTCTACTAGTCTCTCCTCCCAAGGATAGAGAAGACCATTTACTCCTCTGGGGCTAATCGTTTTAAATGATATTCCTCTGTCTAATTGATCTGATCCTTTTCAGAATTTGATTACTGCAAAACATAGTCAATTGCCTGGATCCTCATAAAAAGGAAAGGTAGCAACAAAATTCACCCCTTTTTGCAGGTAGAATCTACAATACTTTGACAGAAAAGATGGAACTTCAGCTACATTACCTTTTAATGATTTCTAAGGTGGTAAAATATCTAGGGAAAATATGAAATAGAAATGTCATCAGGAAAGGTCATTAGGGAGGCAGGCGTAAGGGCAAGAGAAGCTACAGGAACTCAACTAGTTAAGGCCATTGGCACCAATTGGAAATTACACTGCCCTGTTTTTATTGACCCCATAATTTGGTACAAGTGGAGAGAATAAATAAGACCCTAAAAGAGGCCCTGATCAAATTAACCTTGAAGACTGGCAACAGGTGAGCAAATCTCCTTACCTGCACATTTTTAAAGGCACATATTTTCCCATAATTAAAGGGATTAAAGAAAGGAGACCCCACCTATCTGCTTGCAAATGTGGGAAAATGTTTTAGCTGAAGTCTCCAATAAAACTACTCTTCAGAACTTACAGGAACTACACGAGATCTGGTTAAAAATGTAAACAAGTGTCAAGGCCCTGCAGGAAAAAAAAAAAAAAAAAAAAACCAACAGTTCTTCCCACAACTTCAGCTTCAAAGACCATGTATGGGTCATCAGATACCAGTTTGGACTCCGGTGGAAACGACTGTTCATGGTCATTCTTGCCATTCCTACTGCAGTAAAGGTTAACATAACCTGGAGTTGTATACATGCGTCTCACTTGAAAAAGTCATCAGAGGAAGAAATCCTCAGGAGCAGAAATGGACCACCCAACCCACTGCAGAGGATGATCTAAAACTAAGACTGAAGAGGGTAGACTAAAATGAGTGGGAATGTGGACACTGCTGGCCCTGGTAGGCAAGGGAGCAAGGGAGGGGACAGACCATAGAAGGATCACCACCTGAAAAAGATGGTCCAGACTGGTCAGTTTGTGGATTGCTGGTAGACAAAATAAAGCCTTGATTTGCTTTATTTTAATTGTGTGATCTTGTCCCATGACTCTAGATCTTAACAGCCCCTTATAGATTGGTAAATGATTTCTCCCATTCTATAGGTAGCCTTTGTATCTTAGTCACTATTTCCTTTGAAGTGCAGTATATAACTAAAACCCAAATTTTTTTTCAATTTGACAATTTATTATTTAAAATTAGTAACTTGCAATAATATTTTTGAATTAGACTACTTTCACAGTTATATTTAAGGTACATAGTGACAGTGAATTAGGGCAATTCCCCACCAACAATGTTGACCTCCCTGTTCCCAGCACACATCCCATAATTCCCCTCACTCGCCCCCTGAACTGCTAGTGCAGTATATAATAAGTTGTAGATCTTGATTCTGTTGTTGCTGACTTTGAGTTTGGTATTTAGACCTGGTCATTATTTATTTCCACTCAATGTTCATGTGATTGTATGCTCCTGGTACCATCCACTTTCATTTTTCCCCTTAATTTATGAGGAAGAATACATGATTCAAGTCCTGTGGTTCTGTTGTAGAAATAAAGCTGGGAGAAATTCATTTCAGATCTATCAATATAAATTTAAAAGAAGAAAAAGAGGGAAAAAAGAGAAAAAAATGAAGACAAAGAAGTAAGGACAGAATACACAACAGCCACAAAAAACTTTGAACATTTCTGTAACCACTGTGCTTAAATGATTATTAAAATGTATTGATATCTACAAAGAAAAATAAAATTAAATAGTTCAAAGTTCTAAAATGGAATACATACTGTTAGTCAAAAATAACTATGACAGAGGTCAGAGAGTTAGCATGGAGGTAAGATGTTTGCCTTGCATGCAGAAGGACAGTGGTTCAAATCTTGGCATCCCATATAGTCCCCTGAGCTTTCCAGGAGTGATTTCTTTTTTATTAATCTTTTTTTATTTTTATTATTATTTTTTAATTTTAATCATAGTGGTTAACATATCGTTCACAGTAATGTTCCAGGTACATGTAAACATTGAGTCAGGGGAATTCCCATCACCGAGTTGTTCTCCCTCCACCTCCATTTCCCCCCTGCCTCCTCTATCCTCCACCCTCTCCCCAGGGGCTTCTAGATTTGAGTGATCCCCTCTGTGTCTAGTTTATTACTTAGTGATCTTATAGCTGTTTGGTCTTGGTGCCTCCATTATTTCTTCCTCTAATTGGGAAGGGGGACTAGATAGTTCAAGTTATGTGATTTTGTTTGGGGAAGAGTAAGGTAATAGGATGGGGGGGGGAATTAACTACGCCAATAATGAGTCCTCTAGAGGCTTTCATCCTCGGTTTGAGAGACAAAAGGGAAAAAAGGTGAATCACCACAACATTTCACATAGACGTATCAAATAAGATATCCAGTGAGCACTGCAGCAATATAGATATGCACCACATAGTTGCCATGGTCTTGAGATAAAAAACATGACAGAACGCAAAAAGGAAGAAGAGAAAAGAAGACAGAAAAAGTAAATATAGGAATAAAAAAGTGAACAACTACTTATATATCTACACCAAGATAAGGAAGTCGACTAAAACTAGATAAGAGAAGATAAATATAAAGTAGTAATAAGCGAAATTAAAAAAAAATGGATTATTTTGTGCTTCTTGTCTCTCTTTTTTTTGTGTGTGTGTGGTTTTTTTGGGTCCCACCCGGCAGTGCCCAGGGGGTCACTCCTGGTTCCATGCTCAGAAATCGGTCCCTGCATGCCAGGGGACCAAATGGAATGCCGGTATTCAAAGCTATAAACTTCTGCGTGAAAGGCATACGCCTTACCTCCGTATTATCTCTCCGTCCTTCCCCCCCTTTTTTTTCCATCTGCATGGGCACAGTAAAAATTGGGGTCATTTGAGAAGTGAGCATACAGCCAGGAGCAACCCCTGAGCACTGCCGGGTGTGACTCAAAAACCAAAATAAATAAATAAATAACTATGGTAGAACTGTAAAGTACTCCATGATTTTACTCACTTTTTGCTATTGACAATTGTTTATAATGACACTGTTGTAATAATTCGAAACCATTTTATAGGAAGATAGGCAAATGAATATACATATTGATTTGATTGGCTATCTGGGTGATTTTTACACTGAAAAGGAAAGACTTCCATATGTGATGTGTAATATGAGGAACATCTTGAGTTAACAGACAACACTGGCATTATAGTCACAAATATATATTTATGAAATATATGCAGATAAGTAGGTATTCATACATATTAATGAATATTATGGGCCCCTGCATTTAAAGAGCTATAAATGGAACATCTATTACACAATGTACAATGCAAACCTATGATATGAAATTCTTAGTTCACTAGTCTCACGTGAGAGCCAAAATCCAGTATTCTAGTAGTTATAGAAATTCCTGGGGTCTTGGTATTTTATAGCATTCTCTGTGAGGAACCAGGGCTCCATGGGGAGATATCTAATTCTAGTAAGGTGCACAGATACCTTACGTTATGCTCAAATTATCTACTTATTCCAAAATTTAAGGAGATGAGTTAAATATTATAGAAACATGGCCAGAGTAATTGCAGAGTACACTGAGAACTTTGTCCATGGCTGACCTGGATTAAATCCTTAGGCCCACATAAGCATGTACCAAGCCTGCCAGGGGTGATCTCTGAGTGCAAAGTCACAGTAAGCCATGAGCATTGTTAGTTACAGGCCACAAACCAAAAAATGCAAACTAATTATCAAGATGTGTTAAATAATCAAAATTCTGAAGGGGTACATCACTGTTCAGACTGGAGAGTAAAGTGATCAGAAATAAGTTTCAGGTGTGAGTTTTTTTTTAATTATTTTATTTAAGCACCAACATTACTAAACTGTTAATGATTGAGTTGCTGTCATAAAATGTATACTTACATTATACTTTATTAGTGCACTTTTTCTGCCACCAATGTCCCCAGTTTCCCTACCACCCATCCAACCACCCACCTCTCTGCCTCTGGGGAAAGCATTTTACTTCTCTCTTTCCTTTTTGACACTGTGATTTGTACTATTATCAATGAATAGGTAGCATGTATATCACTTTATTTTCTTTTCTTGCACCAATTTCTTGTCCAGAGTGACAAGTTCCAACTCTCATTTTCATAGTGGACCCTTCTCCACCCTAACTGCATTCTCCATTCTTTGTAGCAAGTTTCCTAACATCTAACCCTCTCCTTCTGACTTATTTCACTCAGCAAATGAATCTCCATATCGATCCATGTATAAGCAAATTCCATGTCTTCCTTTTTCCCAACAGCTGCGTTGTATTCCATTGTGTTATTTTCATCTTGATAAAGAAAAATAAATTCTATATCAAGCTGGATTTGGAGATTTCAAACACAGAGTTGCCTTTATGAAAACTGCCTTGTGGATAAAGCATGATTACTTGTGTGCAAAAGTTCTCTCGATCATTACGCAGCACTTCACTGATTCCCCCAAGCATCACCAAGATAAACCCCTGGTTTCAAACAGAGAGCCCAAAGTAGCCCCTGAACACCACTGGCTGCGACTACCCCAATCCATGACCTCCAAAAATAAAAATAATAAAATCAAGTCTAACTTATTTGGGAAAGCCAAATTGGTTACAAGTATTGAGCTGTAGTTGAATTTTGGATCCTAAAATTTGATGTGTTCTCAGGTTTTAGATTATCATATGACTTCACTCTAATGGTTTCCTCTTTACCTTAATATGTGGAAATAAGAACCAGCAATCAATGTTTCCTGAGGAAATGATGCAATGATGCATGTGAGACTGAGAAATCTAGCAACAGTATTTCACCAGAGGGACTGTATGGGAGAAAGCGGTTGTTTACTGCTATATGAATGCTTGGCTAGCTCAAGTAATCAGATTTAAATGAAGTTTTTAAACAATAAGAAGTTTTGTCCTTTATCCCTTCTCAATAATTATTTTTTATTTTCTTTTATTTGGGATAGCTTCTGTAATCAGTCTATCGAAGGTTAATAGTATGCAGCTGAAACTAATAGTATGCAGTTTAACTGAAACTCATTTAACATATAATACACTTTACTCACAGAATTATATTTCTGAATAGTTATCATTTTTACTGTCATTCATGGCCTTGGTTAGTTGCATGGGAAATGTAATATTTCACTTTTTGTTGACATTGTATTTCAAATTTAATAAAACTGAAGAATTTAACAGACCAAGGTGCACTGTATAATTTGCTGTTTTTATCTTGGTGAGGATGCACTAGTTCCCCATATTTTTAAAGGTCTGTTTGTAAAACAAAATACAAGACAGTGAGACAGTCTTTCATAGAAAGCTGAGACAGTGGCTTAGTGACAAGGCTTTTCCATTGTTATTTGAAAACCCTTAAAATATTGAAATGTCTACAAAAGCAATAAAATGATCCTTGGATTATATGGTGATATTTAATTTTTATACAAGTTAAATACCACTGATAATTAACTGTTAGAAGTTTATTTTGTAGTGACATTTTCCTGGGATATCAGACCTTTATAACATAATTAAAGGCTTTCTTATTGTAATGGTGCCCTATAGCAGATAGGAAAGTTCTTTACAGTTGTGATTATACTTTATAAATTATTAACTATATATAATGATACATGAATTATTTATTTTTGTTGTCATATTAGAATTTTTTACCAGATAGTTTAGTGAGTCATTCCTGGATAGCATACCAGAAGAGAGAAAGAAAATGAGTGTTAGAAGTATGTTTCCAGTAATCTGTGTGCTTAAAACTTGAAAATGTGCTCACTTATAAATAAAGTAACCATCAGCCATAACAGTAACTATAAAACTTTGATATATGTCTCCTCTTTTATACCCATAGAGGGAAATTCTACTACAAGGAGATATTTTTATTTCTTGATTATTAGTTTCCCAAATATTCCTAATAGCCAGAACTAAGTTATTTGTGAATAAATTATTTTATGCATGAGTCACAAAGTTTTATAGCTGTATATACATATGTATATATAATTTGTCATAACTATATATTTATTAATTTATCATAAAATACACTAATATATTCATATGTGTATGTGTTTATATTTACATATGTAGATGAACTATACAACACAGACTCTGGCACACATGTGCATATGAGTAGAAATGGATCAGAACTTGAATAAGAGAAAACAGAACACAGCAGGAGGGTGACTAAGATATAAAAAGAAGTAAAACTTTTTTTATTTGTGGTGGAAATAAGACAGAGGAGGATGTACAAGTAATTAAAGGACCTACCACTGCTATTTCTCTTTTTTGTGTATTTTTACAAATAATTTTAATTAGTTCTATAATATTATCAGAAG
The DNA here is from genome assembly GCA_004027635.1 of Crocidura indochinensis. Taxonomy (NCBI): domain Eukaryota; kingdom Metazoa; phylum Chordata; class Mammalia; order Eulipotyphla; family Soricidae; genus Crocidura; species Crocidura indochinensis. The sequence continues at coordinate 12,486 of PVKC010026750.1, forward strand.
TTAAAAATCTAAGTTAAAAGTCTAAGTTGAAAGGTATTACCACCCTTACCACTATAATAATTCATTGACTCTAGGCATATTTTTCACAATAACATTTTAAAATTTAGATAAATTAATTTTATTGCAACTAATTCCCAACCGTGCATCTATTTTGATGATGATATATATATGTATATGTACGTATATACATATATATATATTCATTAAAAAAGCTCCAGGTTTATACAGAATTATTATTAAATGAAAATAACTTTATTATTTTTGTTTGTTTGGGGGCCACACAGGCTATACTCATACAAGACTACTCAGGGATAACTCCTGGTTCTGCGCTCAGGGATCACTTGTAGCAGGGCTCTGGGGGCCATATAGGGTGCTAGGGATTGAATCTGGCTGATCCCTCTAAAAGGCACGTAAACTATCTGCTGTCCTATCACTCCAGCCCCCTTGAGAATGATTTTAAAGTAATGAAAATAAATCTATCTTAATATAAAAATGAACATAAAATTACAGGTGCAGCAGCCCAACTTCACTTGGGGCATTGTACCCAGGCCCAACCTTTACACTCCAAATGAGTATGATACCTGAGTACTACCAGGTGTGTCCCTAAACACAAAAAATAAATAACTTCATGTAGTCAGCCCAATTGTTGCAACCATATTTGCATTTAGTTTGTTTGTTTGTTTGTTTGTTTGGTTTTGGGGTCACACCCTGTAAGGCTCAAGGGTTACTCCTGGATCTACACTCAGAAATCGCTCCTGGCAGGCTGGTGGGACCATATGGGATGCCAGGATTCGAATCACTATCCTTCTGCATCCAAGGAAAATGCCCTACATCCACACCATCTCTCCAGCCTCATATTTGTGTTTTTTTTTCATGTGAATACTTGCTATTCATTTATTTTATAATATCTTTATTTAAGCACCTTGATTACAAACATGTAGTTGGGTTTCCCCTTCAACAGTGCCACTTTCCCACCACCAATGCCCCCATTTCTCTTTTCCTCCAACCCCTGCCCCCCAGAGACAGGCATTCTATTTCTCTACCTCACTACCATTGTCATTATAAGTTTTTAGTATAGTTATTTTCTCTAATTGCACTCACTACTCTTGGTGGTAAACTTCATACCTTGGGCCAGTTCTTCCAGCCATCATCTCTATTGCCTCTGAGTATTATGACAATAATGTCTTATTTTTCTTAAATCCACAGATAAGTGAGACTATTCTGTGTTTATTTCTCTCTCTGTGATTTATTTTACTTAGCATAATAGTTTCTATATATGTCCATCATGTAAAGGAAATTTTCATTTTTCTTGATGGTTGCATAGTATTCTATTGTTTTATGTACCACAGTTTCTTTAGTCACTCATTTGTTGTTGGGCTGGGTTGTTTCCAGATTCTGGCTGTTGTAAATAGTGATGCAATGAATATAGGTGTGCAGAAGGCATTTTTGCTGTGTTTTTGTATTCCTAGGGGCAGCAATATTTGTATGTGGCAGTGGAGGGTGTAGATTCCCTGACCTGTCCAAGATTATTGAGAAGAAAATCTATGTACCCTACTCATGTGACCCTACCAGGGAGCTACTGGTGTATTGAGGTGGATACTGTTAGCAAAGAAACAGGCAATTGTCTGCATTAGACAATGTATGATGGAGATAGTTTGTGCAGAATGTTCTTCTTCATGCTATTTGGGCTATTCAACTGAGTCATAGTGAGGGGTGTGTGTGTGTGTGTGTGTGTGTGTGTGTGTGTGTGTGTTTTGTGTTATTTCCATTAATAAGCTTGACTGTCAGCTCCAGCATCCTCAATATGTTGTTTAGCATTCAGCTTAAACAGGAAGACATTCACCTTTTCTTTTCTTTTCATTTATATAGAATGTTATTTACCTTGTATTTTCTTCTTCATTTATTTATCTTCAAATAAAATAAGTGCTGCCTACTTCCACCAATCTAACCTTATTCTAAATATAATTTCTAATCACTGGGAGAAAATCAGGCAGTTGTTGCAACTGACTATAACATATTTTATGATACTCTTTGTTTCCTGGCTAAGATCCACAATCTGAGAAAGAATGGTAAAAATAAAACTTACAGACAGTTGCAATGTTGTCTGTAGAGCAAGGTTATGATGATTATGTATCTGGAATTCCTGAGAATTCTGTATTAATTTCCAGGGATTTTTTTAAAACTTTTACTTATTAAATCCAGCTTTATCTTTTGGTCACACCTAGTTTTTGCATTAGAAACAGAGTTCTCATTTAGATGTCATGTTCATTAGTCATATATTGGTTTATATAAAATCCTCTGCTTCCACTAGCACCTCTCTTTAAAGTTTTATTTTGATGTTTTATTCAAATCATTGTGATTTACAAAGTCATCCACAGTTGGGTTTTAGACTTACAATGTTTTAGCACCAATCTCACCACTAGTGTCAACCTTCTTCCACCAATGTTCCCAGAGTCCATCCCATGCCATCACCACCACCCTCAACCTGCAAGAATCGCAGGTCTGTTTTTAAAGTCGGTTGTTCAAGTTTGCACCTCATGATTTCATTATTGTTCACTCTGTGGCTTGGGTATTTAGTTCTGTCTTAATCCTATCAAAACTTTATGTTTGTTTGTTGTTTTTGGGTTTTGAAGTCTCACCTAGAATGCTCAGAAATTACTCCTGTCAGGCTCAGGAAACTATATGGGACAGCAGGGATGGAACCTCGATCAGTCAAATGCCCTCCCCACTGTACTATCACTCTGGTCCTCCACCAATCCATATTTCTCAGTGTGCTCTAAATGCTACACCCCTGAGGAATTGTGTTACTATTTTTTTTTACATTTTTTCCAAGGAAACAAGATTCTATGAAATTAAAGACTTCAGTAAAGATCACACCTCAGCCACAGCAGAGGAGAAAACAGAAAATTTACCAACTCAAAATTTTAAAACCATTATTTAATTAAGTGACTGCATAGCACTGTAGGGTCTCATACAACAGAACTGTTTGATGGCAGTGCAGTAGCTTGCCCCTCAACATCCTTTTATTTTTTCAGAGAACTCACCAGACAGGTTAAGAAAACATTTGGGAAAAAAATTCTCGTCCACAACATCTCTGTCCCTCAAAGATCCACCATCACATTATTACGCTCCAGTTTCACCTCTCTTGAATTTGATTGATTTCTGAATCACATTGTCATGTCCATAGAATCCTGTACCAGAATATAACTAGAATCTTTCTGGAAACCTATGAATCTGAACATAGTCTTAGGTCAAGGAACAAACCATCTGTTATGGCCATTTCCCTAGTACCTGTAGGGGAAAGAAAACAAATCATAGTTATTCTAAGCTATGGCTGTGAGATGTTCCTCCCAAGAAAGTGAATGCAATAAAACATGTTTAGGGCACTTAGAATATTTTCTCCCAAAAATGGTAGCATCAACATCATATTTCTTTATCTCTCTGACTCTGTTTTCACTAAGTGAAATCTTTCTGTAGTACTTTGATCTAGCAACTTTTTTTGCAAGGAATTTTTAAGGAACCAAGTT
>PVKC010026751.1:0-15996 GCA_004027635.1 Crocidura indochinensis
TTCATGGTGTAGTCCTAAAAACAGAAATAAGCAAAGGAAGCCAGAGAGCTAGTATAGAAGGTGGACGCTTACGTAGAGTTGTCTTGCATACAATTGATCCAAGTTTGATTCTCAGCCCCATCTGTAGTCCTTGAAGAATACCTGAGTGCAAGGTCCAGAACGATCCCTGAACTCTGCCAAGTGTGGGTCCCCCACCTCAAAAGGAGGGGCAAATGATAAAACAATGGCAACAATAACAAAACATGTCATCGGAAGTTAGGGATTAGCCTCTCACCAACCCAGTATCATTGTTGGTTTTTGTTTGGCTGGGGATCTACCGAGGTCATTGCCACTGACCCTCATCCATACTCAAACCAAATAAATGAGACTCCAGAAGTCTAAAATCCCACTCACTCCTCACACAGGAAGCTGCAGCGAGATCCTGACTCCAGGCTACCTCCGTGGCATCTGATTTGGACCTTGACTCTGGGATCTTGTTGGGGGGAAATCAGTGGATTATTTTAGCCAGAAGATGGGACTCCATCTTTTTAGGGTCCAGGTCATCTTTTGTGGCCTCTTGGATTTAACAGCTCTTCAGCTATTCCTCCAACCCCAGCTGCAGGACCAGTTGGGCAGATGTGGGAGAGGAAACGCACTGCCCCACTGGATCCTGAGCTCATTCTCAGCAGATCGTTACTGAGTCTCTCTGCCTGTCCCCCAGTCCCAGCCCTCTCCTTCCTTTGTGTCTTCCCCATTCTCCAGTTTCTGGAACACTGTCGAGACCATGAAAGACCCCATAGAGATGTTTCTCCTCTTTTTTTTTTATCTCCTTGGTTCGACTTTCAGAGAAAGGGGTAGTCAAGAGAGAAGTCTTTGGGGCACAGTCTCCAACTTCTGTTTTCCTTTGGTACAGTACCCTTGGCAGGTTTCAGGGCTCAATGAGCCAGAGGCAGTGGCTGCTGCATCCTTAGTCGGGGTCTAATTGCTTGATGTCTCTCTTCCACCATGTTCTTTGGACTAAGAAAAAGAATACGTTGTTCTCAACTCAGTCCTTCAGCTCAAAGAAAACCCCATTTTTCTTCACTTTTCTCTACTTTGCCTTTCAGCTGAGATGATGTTGTCAGGAAAGATGATGGTGGTGAGATCTACAGTTTCCAGTAATTGGGTGGTAGGAGCAAGCAGAACTTGGTAAGATACTGAAACAAGCCTAGAGCACCCAGTGATTGGGTCCCAGGAGCAAACAGAACTTGGTAACTGTAAATAGGGGGGTTGATCAGAATGGAAAGCAGGAGCCAGGGTGCAAAACCTTGTTTACATTATGAGTGTTTCTATCCACACGCAGTTACTCATCCCTTCCACAAACCTCACTTTCTCTAGATATGGGGTCGCTGGCTACAGGGGCCCAGTGACCCTTAAAGAAAGACAGAGAGTAGAGAGCAGGGCTCTATTCTATTCTTTCTTTTCCTGAATGGTGCACATTGTCCCACAGCTAATGTTCTTAGTGACATGTATGCATGGATGTGTATGGGTGAATGGAAAGGTCAAGAAAGTGAGGGTTGGAAGAAGCCAAGGCAACACAAAAACACATTCGACTTTTTCCAAAATCCAATAACCAACACCTCACATTTCATTTCCAACTGAGGTGTATGTTTGAAGAATTTTGTTTTTGTTTAGCAGATGAAAACTTCTTTTTTTTTGTTTTGTTTCGAGGTCATGCCCAATAGCATTCAGGAGTTACTCCTGGCTCTCCACTCAGAAATTACTCCTGGCAGGCTAAGGGTACCATATGAATGCTGGGAATCAAACCAGAGAAAGTTGGTCTTGTGCAAAGCAACTGCCTTACCTGCTGTGCTATCGCTCTAGACAGAAGATGAGAATTTCTTGAGGACATTTCTCATTTCTACATTTGCTGTCCCTAATGTTTCTCTGCCCAGAGCAACTGTATATACATACACCCCCATGCATGCTCACACTCATAGTCTCACACCCACATATAGGCTCTCACCCACTCACACCCATGCATGTTCATGCACAATCACACATCCACATATGTATACTCATGTGTACAATCACAGATACAGAACCACACATTCACACATATACACAAACGCATGCACACATTACATTACAACAAATACACACATGCATGCTTGTTTACACACACATACCTTTTACATGTCTCCTTTTTTTTAATTTTCTTTCTTGGAATTTTTTAAGGCTACACCTGGTGGTGCTCAAGGCTTACATCTGGCTCTGATCTCAGGGATAACTCCTGAAGGAACCCGGGGATTATATGTGTTTCTGGGAGTCAAATGTGTGCCTGTATGTGCAAGGCAGGTGCCTAGCCCCTCTCTTCTCTTTAGCTTTCAAATCTCTTCCTTTATCTTCACAGAGCATCAGGTCTGACTGAGAGGGTTTCCCTTCTTATACAACTTAGGGCTTCCATGGCCATCCATGAGGAAAGGGACCATAGATGTCTTTCCCACAGCACCAGCCCCTGTTCCAGGAATAGCGCTGTAACTGCTTCTTGAATAAATGGACCCTGACCTTTGTTTGTGTGAACTTGTCTGTCGATCATGACTGCTCAGCTATGCACTGTACCAGGGGACTGTACAGAAATGTAGCCCGCCTGCTTACCACTGTGCCACTGCAGCACTGACTCACCTGAACAAGACAATCCTCAGTGGCCCTGCTCTGGAAAACAGTGTCTTCCAAAAGAAACAGGAGATCCCCCCACCCCAATCCTCTACCTATCCATTTTCATTTCTAGGAAGAGTACTTTTCACTGAGTACTTTCATGAAACTGTTTCTGTAGGTTCTTGGCCAGCGACCAAAGCCAAGACCAGCAGGAGCTTGTCAACAGCACAGACCACCCCCTCACACTCCTCTCTTCTGATTTCTGTCTCCTGCAGGGTTTGGGATGACAACTCCCACGACAATACCAGGGAAAATCTTTCTGATCTTTTATGGCCTCGTGGGCTGTGCAAGTACCATCTTATTCTTCAACATCTTCCTGGAGCGTCTGGTCACCCTCATAGGCTACTCCATGAAGCTGTGCTACCAGCGGAAGCTGCAGAGACAAAGGACTTTGCCCCAAGAGGATGCTTCAAAGTCGAGCACACAATTAGATAGCCTGAGTGACTGGAAGCCTTCGGTGTACCATGTTATGCTGATCCTGTTTCTGGCCTCCCTCCTCATCTCCTGCTGTGCCTCAGTCATGTACACCTCCTTTGAAGGCTGGACCTATTTGGACTCACTTTACTTCTGCTTTGTGGCCTTCAGCACCATTGGCTTTGGGGACCTGGTCAGCAGCCAGCGTGCCAAGTACGACAGCCACGGTCTCTACGGCCTCGCCAACTTTTTCTTCATCCTCATGGGTGTCTGCTGCATTTACTCCTTGTTCACCCTCATTGCCATCCTCATCAAAAAACTGGTAAACTGGATCCTACAGAAATTGAAAAGAAGGTGCAGCTGCCAGGTCAGGCCCAGGTTCCTAGAGAAACGCAGAAACGCCGTGATGCCGGGTCACGTCCAGAATCGTAGTAGCATCTCCATCGACTCGGATGGTGTCCTGGAGAGTGACGCAAGCAGGTGGCGGCTCTCGGGGGAGATGAGCTCCATGGACGTCCTGAACTACAAGAGCTCTCTGGCCATGCGGCAGAAGCAGTCCCATGACATAGCCAGCCACTTGCAGCACCAGGCCGGCTCAGGGTTTGAGGATGAGTTCTCAGGAGGGGTGGGAGCACTGGCCATTATGAACAACAGGCTGGCAGAGACCAGTGATAACAGGTAAACCAAGGGTTCAGTGCTGGGCATGGAGATATGGAGATTTCTAGGGTTGGCCAGCGAGGGCAGATCCTCTAACTCCACTTGGCAGCCTGACTCTGTGCTTTGAACCTCCAGTTCAGCTTTAGAAAATACATCTCCTTGGCTGTAGCCAAGAGTGGGTCACCTTCCAGGGCTTGCGCCCGAGACTTCCATGCTTGTCTCTTCATCTCTGTTTTTTCCCACCTAAATTCAGTCTTTTCACCAGAATCACAAAAGCACCGGGCTTCGCTCACTTGTCTTATTCCAGAGTTCTGACTGTTAGATTGATGCCTCACAGCTCTATTCTTCACTGAAAAGCAAAAACCCAAAGGCTGTTTCCTACCTGGAACTCTGAATGGGTCAAGCCTCCCTTCCAAAGAAACCAAGGCAGGGTGGTGCTTGATGCTGTGTGTAGACTCGCTTTTTGTTGGGCTTTTTGGGAAGACACTTGTCTGTGATGCCTTGCAGGGAAGCCATCTGTTCTCTGCATCTTGCTTTCCTTTCTTATGTTTCTAAGATCCAGGTGTCCCCTGGGAGCACAAAGTGGCAAGAAAACAAAACCGACTGCAGACTCTTAAATCTCAACCAGGTAGTAGGGGAGATTAACTTTTGTAACCTAAAGAAGAATTTGGTCACAGAGACGGTCATTTTGGCCCCTCTTTGACAATGGCTATTTATTTGAATAGAACATTTAATAAATGCTCATTTTATTGACTAAGTCTACCTGAGTGCTCATTTTGTGTGTGTATGTGTGTGTGTGTGTGTGTGTGTGTGTGTGTGTGTGTGTGTGTGTGTGTGTGTGTTATTAGTCAACCATTTAATGTGATCCGAGAACAAGGAGGACCAGTTAGCCTATATCTTCAACTTGAATCCCAAAAATCCAGGAATCTTGTGAGTATTGTTTTGGTTCTGGGCCGGAGGAATATTCTCAACCATGACATTTGACTTCTTGTCCAATAATTCATTTTGTTTGGCCTTCTGGGAGTGCAGTAAGTAAAGTTACATAACCTCCAGAGCTGTTAAGCTGCTGCTTGTGTGGAGGAGAGAAGGCTGGGGTGGGAGAGGGAAAGCCAAGTTAAAATGGGATCATTCACTGCCTTGAGTGGTGTAAACATAGCACTCGCAAAAATGATGAGGGAAGCCAGATTCAATAAAGGAGATAAAACAGAAAAGCCCTGCCTGCTGACACTGATAGGAGGAGCAGAAAGCAGAAAGCCTGGAAGACCTTCTGAAATCTTTCCACCCACTCTTTTTCCTGGGGGACCCTTGGGGAAGCCCCCTAGCACCAACCAGTCTCTTATGCCGGAGATAGAAGACAGAAGGACTTTGCCTTCTCTGAACTCCCAGGGCTGATAGGAGCTGAGAAATCCTTCTCCCATACTCCATTCTCTCTCACAGCCTCCCTCAGTAGTTTCCACTGTGGACTTATTTGCCCTTTTCTGTGAAAGGGGCCACCTTGCAAGCTTGTCTGGGAAGGGAGTGGTATAGATTAGATAGTTCAATGCTCAGGCACAGTAGTGCTAAGAAAACTAAACTTTGGATCTTGTGGATACAAAATAAATGCTCCAGTCCTTCAAGCCTTCTTCCCTCAGATGATTTTTTGGTTCCCAACGATTTCCTTTTTTCAATTTTTTTTTTTTATTTTTGAGTCACACCTGGCAGCACTCAGGGCTTACTCCTGGCTCTAAGCTCAGAAATTGCTCCTGGCAGGCACAGGGGTGGGGTGGCATATGGGATGCCTGGATTTGAACCACCACCTGCCCTTTATAGGCTGAGTGCAAGGCAAACGTTCTACTACTGTGTTATCTCTCCGCCCCGCCCCCCCAACTATTTCCTTTGCAAGATCAGAAGTCCAACTGTCCATTAAACAGGGTGTTTGGTTTTGCAGGCTCCAAAGTTAGAGATGTTGAGGTTGATACAATTTTTGCCTTGTACACCCTCTAAAGGGTAGAAAACTTCAGAAACCCATGATCACAGACTGAACCCCCAGGAGTTCCATCCTGCACTTGCCACTGTTGTGGGGAGAGAGAAGAGGATCTTCTCTCTGGGGAAGGGGACTTGATATCTGTATTTCTGGTGAGAACAAAGCAGGCCCCAGAATCTAATTTAGTTCCCTAGAGGCCTTGAAATAAGCCCGGAGGCAGAAGAACACTGGTATGAAGCAAGGTTTGTCTTCCTAGAAGGTTGGTTTTACTGAATAGTTTTTTCAGAGAGATGTGATGTCAAAACACACTAAATGGGATCTAAAATTGCTATTTTGTTTGTTTGATCACACCCAGGAATTCCCAGGGGTTACTCCTGGCTCTACACTCAGAAATCACTCCTGGCAGACTCGGGGAGCTATATAAGATGGCAGGATTCAAACTACCGTCCTTCTGCATGTGAGGTAAATGCTTTACCTCCATGCTATGTCTCCAGCCCCACTATTTTATTTATTTATTTATTTATTTATTTATTGGTTTTTGGGTCACACCCAGCAGTGTTCAGGGGTTACTCCTGGCTCCAAGCTCAGAAATTGCTCCTGGCAGGCACGGGGGACCATATGGGGCACCGGGATTCAAACCGATGACCTTTTGCATGAAAGGCAAACGCCTTACCTCCATGCTATCTCCCGGGCCCCCACTATTTTATTTTTTAAGCCAAAAAGTACAATTAAGCTTATGAACTTCCTTAGGACTCCTCTTAGGGTCACAGAAAAATAATTCATTCTCTTCTGAACTGGGTATTCCCTTTCTGAGAACATGTATTCACTAATGCAGGGAGAGGTGTGCAGTACTTGGGAGTGGGTGGATGGATGGATGGATAGATGAATGGATGGATGGTTGGATGATTGAGTGGGTAGGTGGGTAGTTGCATAGATGGACTAATAAATGGATGCACGGGTGAACAGCTGGATGGAGAGATGGATGGTTGAATGGATGATGGAAGAAAGGACTGAGAAATGGAATGAAGGAAGAATTAATAGATGTGGTTGTGTATAGATGGTAGGGAGAAAAGATGGACAGAAGGAAGAATGGATAAGTGGAAGAATAAATGTATTGGAGGAAAAATAAGTGAATGTGTGGGTAGAAAAAGGGATGGATATAAGAATATATGCCCCAAATTCCAAATTTATGAATTACTGATTAATTTAGTTTGTTGTAGCTTTCAGAATAGAGTAAGGACTGCTGCCCTCAGCATGAATTGGTTCATAGGAGAATTAGTAAATATTTGCACCATAGCTAAGCTCAAAGAGGAAAAGCCAGAGTACCCATCACTATTACATGTTTACAAACAGGATGAGGGCAGCCTGTGGGCATGCAGGTGCATTTTCCTGGGTAATGTGCTACCTGTTCTTTGTCACATGTCCTCTTCTCTGCCCTCCAGTGTACATGTTTACTGCTCTGTCCTCATGTCACCTTAGTCCCCTCAGTGCAGGATTCTAGCCTTCCTTGCTAGTTCTTTAATCTGGCCCTCTCTGAACTATCCATCAGAAAATTTCATTCTCAATGGCAGCCTGTTGGCCTGCGAATAGAGTAAGAGCAAAGGCCTTGATTGGCTGAGACTGTGATGGTCTACATTCCCCAGATGCTAGAGGGGCCCATAGACAAGATTCAAGAAGCTGACATCACCATCTGTTACTGGACTCACAGCTCTGTGAGGTTAGGAAGGTGAAAAGGTCTTTAGGGCAGAGGCTTCAAAAATGAGATGATTTCACATAGCTGTACTACATGAAATCATAGCATGTTGCACGTTTTAATTGACAGAGCTCTTTGTATTGTATTTTTGGCTTGGGTGGGGGGTCTTGAACCACCACACACTTAACAGATCTCAGAACTTAGTCCTGCCTCCTTGCTCAGAGGTGACTCCTGGCAGTGTTCAGGGGACCCTGGTGCTGGGGATCAAACCAGGTTTGCAGCATTCAAAGTAAGTGAAGTGTCTTAACCCCTGTACTATGTCTCCAAACCTAGGTGACATTTTTTGTGGTTTTTGGGTCACACCCGGCAGTGCTCAGGGGTTACTCCTGGCTCCATGCTCAGAAATTGCTCTTGGCAGGCATGGGGAACCATATGGGGCACTGAGATTCGAACCGATGACCTTTTTGCATGAAAGGCAAAGGCCTTACCTCCATGCTATCTCCCGGGCCCCTGGGTAACATTTTTATACTCAACCAAAGGGTCTGTAGCCAGATGTATGTGAGCACTGCTGCAAAAGAGGGAGCACCCCTGGAACTCCACAAGAAACCATGTGTGAACAACACAGCAAGCCCCAGCGAGCACTCCAAATAGAATGTGTGTGAGCACAGTCCAAGAATACAGCTCCCTCTTGAGCATGTGAGTATACACCACAGTCAAAAAGCACAACTCCTAGAGAGCACCACTGCTGAGTGTGGGAACCTCACAAACTGGTGCATAATGCCCAGAGAGTACCACAGTTTCACGTGCAAGCCCCACAGCCAGGTGTCTTTGACTTCCCATAATTGTTGATCTCCAGCACCACATATTGTTGTCCCCTGAGCATTATCAGGAGTGACCCCTGAGCACAAAGGAAGAGTAAGACTACATACTTACATTAATAGAATGCTAAATTCTCATTCCTATTGTCTGCAGGGCTCTCTCTAGTGGTACTCAGAGGGTCATTTGATATTGGGGATCAAACTTGAAGTCCTTCTGCATCCTATCCAAGTCATTTCAATTATATCCAGCCACATACAGAGCTTATTTTAAGGAATTATTGTTGGAGGACCAGAAAGATTGCTCCAAGAACTTAGAGCAAGCTTGGGATGTGGGGATGGAGAAGGCCCCATTTGATTCCCAGAACTACATGGTCCCCCAAACAGATGGAAAATAAATGCAATCTGGGGTCTTGATTTAATCCATGGAACATGAAATATATCTATGGAGAAACTGATTCAATTCAGTAGACATCATAGCCTGGTTAGTAGTATGATACCAACTTCAACTCCTTAGTTTTGAGGATTGTTCTATAACCTTCTACAAAGTAATATAAGATATAAGCTTAGGTAAAAGTTTGGTACAGGTGTATGAAACTGTTTGTCCTGTTTTTGCAACTCTAGTAGAAGTTTAAAAGTATTTCCAAAGAAAAACTGAAAAGGAAACATCTGGAATTTCTCATGACTGCCCAGTCAGTCACACCCAGAGAGACATGGACATGCTGCTTTGGTTCCTTTCTCACATCTAAGCTGTGAGAATTTAGAACCCAGACCCCAGGAGCAGCATAAACTGCACACTGAAAGACAATGAGAACTTCTCTGCTGTAAGCTGAGTGAGAGAGAATCTCTGTGAACAGGGCCCCACCACCTGGCATGCATAAATCCCCTGTGGGCCATTTCCCATAAAGAATGTTTCCCTGGGGAAACATTTAAACTGTATTACAAATCTATAGTCATTCAAACAACATGATATTGGAATAAAGACAGACCCTCATATCAGTGGAATAGACTATAGAGTATTCAGAGAATGTCCCCCAGACATACAATCAATTAATCTTTTATAAAGGGGCAAAACATGAAAAATGGAGCAAGTAAAGCCTCTTCAACAAGTGGTGTTGGGGCAACTGGTCAGCCACTTGCAATAAAATGAACTCAGATCTCCATCTAACACCCTGCACAAAGTTAAAATGCAAATAGATTAAAGACCTTGATATCAGACCTGAAACCATAATATAGAAACCATATATGAATAACACATTGGTAAAACACTCCAAGATATTAAAACTAAAGGCATCTTTAAGGAGGAAACAGCACTCTCCAAACAAGTTGAAGCAGAGATAAACAGATGGGGCTATATTAAGTTGACAAGCTTCTGCACCTCAAAGAAAATAATGCCTACAATACAAAAGCCACCCACAGAATGGGAGAAGCTATTCACTCAGTATCCATCAGATAAGGGGGTAATATCTAAGATATATTAAGTACTGACAGGACTTTACAAGAAATAAAATCTAACCCCATCAAAAAATGAGAAGAAATGAATAGACAATTTCTCAAAGAAGAAATACGAAAGGCCAAAAAGCACATGAAAAAAATGCTCCACATCACTAATCATCAGGAAGATGCAAATCAAAACAACAATGAGGTACTATCTCTCACCACAAATTCTGGCACACATCACAAAGAACAAGAACAATCAGTTCTGGAGGGGATATGGAGAGAAAGGAACTCTCATTCAAATGCTGATGGGAATGGCATCTGTTGAGCTCTTATGGAAAACAATATGGAGATTCCTTAAAAAACTGGAAATTAGGCCTGACAGCACAGCAGTAGGGTGTTTGCCTTGCATGCAGCTGACCCAGGACAGTCCTGGGTTCGATCCCCAATATCCCATATGGTCTCCCGAACTAGGAATGATTTCTGAGCACATAGCCAAGAGTAACCCCTGAGCATCAACTGGTGTGACCCCAAAACAAAACAACAACAAAAAAATCTGAAAATTGAGCTCCCATATGATCCAACTACACCATTTCTAGGGATATACCCCAGGAACACAAAAACGAAATATAAAAATCCCTTCCTCACACCTATATTCATTGCAGCACTATTTACAATAGCCAGAATCTGGAAACAACCAAGATGCCCTTCAACAGATGAATGGCTAAAGAAACTGTGGTACAGAGTAATGAGTGCAGTTAGAGAAATAACTACATTGAGAACTATCATAACATGAATGAGGGAAGTAGAAAGCCTGTCTTGAGTACAGGCGGGGGTGGGGTGGCGAGGAGGGAGATTTTGGACATTAGTGATGGGAATGTTGCACTGATGGGGAGGGGTGTTCTTTACATGACTGAAACCCAACCACAATCATGTTTGTAATCAAGGTATTTAAATAAAGATATTAATTAAAAAAGAAACTGTGGTACATCTACACAATGGAATATTATGCAGCTGTGGTACATCTACACAATGGAATATTATGCAGCTGTGGTACATCTACACAATGGAATATTATGCAGCTGTCAGGAGAGATGAAGTCATGAATTTTTCCTATAAATGGTTGTACATGGATGGGGCCGGAGAGATAGTATGGAGGTAGGGCATTTGCCTTGCATGTAGGACAGTGGCTCAAATCCCAGTATCCCATATGGTCCCCCAAGCCTGCCAGGAGTAATAGAGCCAGGAGTAATCCCTGAGCACTGCCAGGTGTGACCCAAAAAAACAACAACAAAAAATGGATGTACATGGAATCTATTGTGCTGAATAAATAAGTTAGAGGGAGAGAGAAAGACATAGAATAGACTCACTTATCTATGGGTTTTAAGAAAAATAAAAGACATTATAGTAATAATGACCAGAGACAATAGAGATGAGGGCTGGAAGGAACCGCTCACGATATGAAGCTCGACCACAAGGAGTGGTGAGTGCAGTTAGTTAGATAAATAACTACACTGAGAGCTATCATAACATTGTCAAGGAGTGAGAGAAGTAGAAAGCCTGTCTCAAATACAAGTGGGGTGGAGGAGGGAGATGGGGCATTGGGGATGGGAATGTTGCACTGGTGAAGGAGGTTTTCTTTTTATGACTGAAACCCAACTATAATTATGTTTGTAATCATAGTGTTTAAATAAAGATATTATTATATTAATAAAAAGAATATTTCTCTGAGTGTGAACCACTTAGGCCAGGAAAAAGACCCCGAATTCCAGCCTGCCTCTCCATGAAGCTCCACCATTATTTTCTGATCCCAGTGTCCATCCCAGAAATGAAGCACTTGTCTCTATCTCACGACTGATTGCTGTCTAATGATCTTGAGTTGCCTAGACACGCACATCACTGCTCTGAAAACTGTAGCTCCCGCCAGTTCTTAGAAGATCATAAGTTAGCCTCCTGGACTTACACAGAAAGTGGTGGTTCATTATTTTTAAGGGACTCTTGGAAAGAAAAATATAAGTAAGCCTGACCTCATGGTTGTTCTTCGGTAGGATTTCTGCTTATTCCTAGGGCATCTTCTGATTAAATTGTGTTCAGTCTCTGCAGCAACTGCCCCTGAAATTAGAAACATTACAAAATCATCTGTCAGGGATACAAATTCATGGTCATCAGCTTTCTGAAAAGCAGTAGAATAGAGACTGCAGAGAGAACTCCATGGACTGAACAGATGTATTGCTCACAAGAGACTCAGATTTGATTCCCAGCACCATATAGTCCCTGAGCACAGAGCCAGGAGTAGATCCTAAACACCACCACCTAGTGTGGTCCCCAAGCAAAAGCAAACAAAATTGATACCCAAGCCTGGCTCATGGTTTGGAAAGACCATTATAAGTAGTGCTAGAGCATCCTGTGATTCCCATCTCTTTGTTCAGGAGCACCCCATGGAGGTGCTCAGAGACCATATGGAATGTGAGAGATTTGAACTAAGGTTATGGCTACAGCAGATACACTCAAAATAATTGCCTCACCTCTCTGGCACCTTATGAGCTATTGGTTTTGTTTTGGAAGTTCAGGATTTACTCCTGGCTCTGTGTTTAGAAATCACTACTGACGGAGATTGGGGGGCTACCTGGGGTGCAAGGAATTGAACCTAGGTAAGTTGCATGCAAGGCAGGTGCCCTACCCACTATACTATCTTTTCAAACCCTCCAAGTTATTTGTAATAGTTTCAACAATTATAATGAGATTTTCATGAGGAGCTAAATTTATGCTGTACTACTATGTAGCTTTGTGTGTATGTGTGTGTGTGTTTTATTTCCCCCCAGCTATGTTCTAGATTTGTTTTGAGAGTTATAGCCTAGATCAGAAAAGAGATGTTTTTGCCTACAGAAGAGGGTATGATGGAGACTCAGATTGAAAAGTTCTCCATAGCCTTATGTAGTGAGCTAAGTAGGTTCTCTCATTGATTTCATATACCACAATAGATATCTTTTTCTTTTCTTTGCTTTTCCTTTCCTTTTCTTTTTTTCAGAGCCTACCCCAGGGGCACTCAGGGCTTACTCCTGACTCTGAACTCAAGGATCACTCCTGGAAGTAGTCAAGGAACTATTTGGGGTGCCAAGGATCAAGCCCAGTTTTCCTTATATACAAAGCAAATTCTCTACTCACTATAATATCACTCTAGCCCCAAGTTACAAGTCAAAATCCTAATTCTTAACAAATACCTGCTGAGCAAAATTGAAAGGATACTTGAACTCAGTGAGAGAACAGAGATGAAAGTAAGGGATGGCAAATCTACTTCAAAGAATGATAGAATATATATATATATATATAAGGTATGTGCATGGATACACACACACACACACACACAACACCACTGTAAAAGAAGTAATGCTGGGGAGATATTGCTACAAAGTTGGGAAAGGCTAACAGATGTAAACACAGTATTCAGACTAATTACATAATATACATTTTCCTCAAATGCACATAGACCATCCTCCTCGATCAAATATATGTCAGGTCATAAATATGCTTTCAGGGCTAGGAATGTGGTGGAGCGTGTGCACACAGGATTCTGACTTATTTCTGATCCCTGATATTTGCCCTAGTACCAGAGCAGGCCACCATAGTGATGGTGGCTGAAAGAAGGGGAACAAAATGAAAGAGTCTGACAATAAAAGTTGAAATCATGCAGAATACCTTTTCTATTCACAATAAGATGAATCTAGAAATGAATAGCAAAAAAATTTAAATTTATAAATCTGTGAAAATTAATCAATAGATCTTTAGAGAACATTAATTCAGAGCAGAAATGGGCATGAAATTTGGAATTATCTGGAGACAAATAAAATCATGATAACATACCAAAATTTATGGAGCACAGTGCAAGCAGTGTTTCTGTGTTTGCATTATCTTTGAATGTTTAGATTTAAGAAGAAAGTCTAAATTTATAACCTAACTTTAAACCTTCAGGATATTCAAAACAAGAATAAACTACAAACAATTTATCAGGAGGAAACAAATAATAAAGCAGAGAGAAATAAAAAAAGAACACAACCAGATAAAGAAGAATAAGCAAACCAACTGGAGAGATAGTACAGTAGTTAGGATAATTCCCTTGCACATGGCTAACTTGGATTTAATCCCTGGCATCCCATAGGATCCCCTGAGCCTGCCAGGAGTAATTCCTAAGTGAAGAACCAGGAGTAATTCCTGAGCATCACCAAGTGTGTTCCCACAAAAAAAAAACTAAAAATATCATAGAATTAAAATTAATACAATTAATCAATACAATAATAGTTGTTCACTAGCAAATTGGATTCAAAAATTACCAAATTTATTTGACCTATCATCACTTTTCAGATAAAAAAAAATCACACCATGTGCTCCTCCTCCAAAATCTACAATCTTTAAATTAACAAATATCAAGTGTCCTCAATTTCCCAGAGGCTACTACCAGCCCCCTGAATTATTCCAGAACCCTTAGGGGTATGTATTGCCTATTTTGGGAAGCACTGAGCTAGATGAAAAGTATACACTTCTAGAATTGTACAACATGAAGAAATAGAAATTTGAATAGACCTTTAAGGAACTGAAATATAGCAATCAAAACCCTCCCAAAATAGACCCTGTGCCAGATGAGTCCACTGGTGAACATTACTCAGTCTAAAGATAAACACTAATCTATACCAAAACTCTTCCCAAATACAGAAGAAGGAATAAGTTACTAACATAGTTATTCTATGGAATCACCTGCTGTTCCCACAGATAAATAATAATATTGCAAGAAAACCATGAAAATTGATGTTAAAAATCCTCAACAAGATGCTATCAAACTGTATTCAGTAGCATTTTCAGTTTTAGGCCACACGTGATGGTGCTCAGGGCTTACTTCTGGCTCTGCTCTAAGAAGTTACACCTGGCAATGTTCCAGCATCCCATGGGATACTAGAGCTAGAATCCAGGTTTGCTGCATACAAAGCAAGCACCCCCACCCACTGTACTTTTATTCCAGCTTCTTCAGTAGGATATTGAAAGGATTATATACCATTACCAAGTAGGATTTATTCCTGGAAGGCAAGGATGGTTCAACACAAAGATCAGTCTAGCTAATCAACAATACCAGCATGAAGGGGCACAAATGTGGTCAGCTTCATTGGTGTAGAAAAAGCATTTGACGGGGCCCGGGAGATAGCATGGAGGTAAGGCGTTTGCCTTTCATGCAAAAGGTCATCAGTTCGAATCCCGGTGCCCCATATGGTCCCCCGTGCCTGCCAGGAGCAATTTCTGAGCATGGAGCCAGGAGTAACCCCTGAGCACTGCTGGGTGTGACCCAAAAACCACAAAAAAAAAAAGAAAGAAAGAAAAAGCATTTGATTAAATTTAACACTATTTGATTATTAAAAATCATTGGGAATAGAAGAAAATTCCTCCATATAATCCTATATAAGAACAAACTACAGCCTATATCATACTCAATGGTGAAATACTGAAAACACTGTATCTAAGATCAGGAACAAGACAAGAATGACTCTTTCAGCTAATTCTGTTCAACAAGTATCATAAAATCTAAAACAATTAAGCAAAAAAAAAGTGTTTATCAGTTTGAGGGCTTATTCCTGGTTATGTGCTCAAGAACCTCTCCTGACAAGGCTGGGGAAACCACTTACGGTGCTGGTATCAAACCTAGGTCAGCAACATGCAAGATAACTGCATGGGAACAAAATGGGAACTTATACCACAGAAAACAGTCGTCAGAGCTTTTAGAAGCTGGGTATTTGAAATCCCTCGTTGGATCTGAAGATCTTTCCTTGCAGAGCTAGCTGCCAAGTAACATGAGAGCCACACAGAATCTTCACTCACAAATTCAATTTTGTAAGTCTATATTTTGCAACACTATAGTAAATTTTTCCAGTGTGATATTTTTAATCATAATGTGTGCATCATTAACAACTAATGGGTTAGTTTTTTTAAAAAATGTGCGCTAAACTGTTAAAAAGAAAAGATGTGTGTTGATTTGAACTGATCAATTTTAATATATATTTGCTAGTAATCCATATATTTTAACCTTGCACCAAAGACAGTTTGGCAATAAATACTCTTTAAGTAATACTGACATTTAAGTAACATTTAAGTTTTTGGTTTCTTTTGTTTTGTTTTGTTTGGTTTGGTTTGGTTTGGTTTTTGGGTCACACCCTGCAGTGCTCAGGGGTCACTCCTGGCTCCACACTCAGAAATTGCTCCTGGCAGGCACGGGGGACCACATGGGGGATTCGAACCGATGACCTTTTGCATGAAAGGCAAACGCCTTACCTCCATGCTATCTCCCGGGCCCCACATTTAAG
>PVKC010026752.1:0-16016 GCA_004027635.1 Crocidura indochinensis
TGGTGTAGTGGGATAAAAAATCAATGAAATAAATACTTCTGAAATGTAAAAGAAAAATAAATAAATAAATAAATAAGGATGGTTATACCTGGTAGTATGGTGATGATGACCTGGCTTAGAAAGATTTAGTACAGTGGTGTGATGGGAGCCAGCTTACAGTCACTAAAGATATACCAGGAAGTAGAGAAATAAATGTAGATCTATGCTTGCTAGCTCTGGACTCATTGATAGAACCTGTGAAACTCCAAAAATTACATCATATTAAAAAAAAGAATAACTGCATGGTCAAGTGCCTGACCTTCTGCAGTGCCCATTACCCACTCAATGGTGGGAGGCGGAGTAATAATACCACAGAAGTCAGGTGTTCACCTTGCAAGTGACTGATCTAGGACAGACCTTGGCTGGATCCCCTGAGTGTCACAGGGTGTGGCCCAAAAAGATAAAAAAGAAAAAAGAAAGAAAAATAAGGAACTCAATGGTTTAAATGGGAGTTGTCTAAAACAACCTTGGCTTCAGAGTACAGTAAGGAGAAGGAAAGAAACTGAGTGGAAGAGCAGAAACACAAATATTAAAGGATGGGGGTTAGGGGTCAAATGGTTTCAGGTGCATTCATTGGTAGAGTTAAATAAGGACAGAACTAAATATCCAAGCCAAAGGCTACAACAAGGGAATCATCTGACCCAAACTTTAACAATCTGAGTTTCATTTTGTCAAAGAGAAAATCCTAGATATTGAGCAATATAGAACAGACTTCTAATTTTAGAATTAGAACTTCAGAAGATTTAAAGATTCTAGTAGAAATATGCATGTTAATTTATGTATAACATTTATAAAATAAATAGTCTTGAAACATGAGTTTCATTGAGTCAAGACTAATGACATAGATTTCTTAAAAATGCAGAAGTAATCAAGATATACCTTAAACAGAATTGATTAGAGCTGTTGTTTTATGAACTATTAATAAGATTTAATAAAATATACATATATCATTAAGTAAAAATCTTTTTAAATGTAATCTCCCTATCACCAAATTATCATAGCAGATTATCTCTGCTATGATTTTGGCTGCAAGAGTCAGAACTTGAGGTCAATGGTACTGAGGCTATTTCTAATTTTGTAGCTAGGGGTCCATTATTGATGATCTTTTGACTAGATGTAGTAGTATTTTTTGTTTGTTTATTTTTGGGCCATGTCCAATGACACACAGGGGTTACTCCTGGTTATGCACTCAGAAATTGATACTGGCTTGGGGGACCATATGGGACTCTGGGGATCAAACCTAGGTCTTTCCTGGATCAGCCACTTGAAAGGCAAATGCCCTACCACTGTGCTATAGCTCGTGTGCCTAGATGTAGTAATATTTTTATCATTAAAATAAATGCATATTCCAACATGATGTAGTATTTTACTTTACAAAACTTGCCATTTTAATGATCTTTCTGCTTCTGAAATCTATTAATATTGTCCTAGTATTCTCAAACTGATTTTTAAGCCTTTTTTTGTTTTGTTTTGTTTTTTGCATCACACCCGGCAGTGCTCAGGGGTTACTCCTGGCTCCATGCTCAGAAATTGCTCCTGGCAGGCACGGGGACCATATGGGGCACCAGGATTCAAACCGATGACCTTTTGCATGAAAGGCAAACGTCTTACCTCCATGCTATCTCCCGAGCCCCCTTTATGCCTTTTTATTTCAAAAGATCTTTAAAAATATTGTATAACTTTGATTTACCAAGTTCTTCAAAATACAGTTTGTTTAGACATTAAATGTTCCAACACCAATCCTACAACCAATGTGACTTTCCCTGTAATAACTTAATTTTAATGTAGAATTTATTATTTTAGTGTTTACTTTCTGCCCAGTACTATTGGTGTCTATTTAGTTCAGATGAAAGTTTTAACTATAAAATTTTTTTCATAACAAAGTTAATTGTGAATAATATATTCACATGAATATCTAGTTATGGAAAATATAAAAACAATTTATTAGTTATCTGAAAATCTATGCTTGAGTTCTGGGTGAAAAATATCTTCAGTGTTACTTGTTACCCAAAGAATGAGTGAAGAAGACTTTATTATAAACTTTATGAACAGGAAAAATTAGTGTAGCCTTGTCATAAGTAATTTGGAAAACTATATAAAAGTTGAAAATGTAGGTAATATCCAGCTGGAGAATTCTATGTCTAAAGAAAGACCTTTATACCATCCATGTTATAAGATATAGATATACATGTATTTTATATAATTAATAATCATAACATTTCATTATAATAAAAATAGAAATACATCTTGATGTTACTTCATCATATGTCATTTTATTTTTGTTTCTTGGGTCAAAACTGACAGTATGACTAATCCAGACTCTGTGCTTAGGGGTGAATATTCCTGTTGTATAACTAGTCTTGCATACAATGGCCACTGAGCTAGCATCTCTGGCCTGATTTAATCACATTTTAAATTACAGGATCATAAAATGTTTAAATTTGCAATTCAGTTTCCCTAAATATATTCAAAGCCTATAGATACATATATATGCAAAATTCAAGTCTATGTCTGATCCTCAGTCATGACTTTCAAGCATCAAACCAGGAGTAGTCAGTTCCTGAGCACTGCTAGGTGTGACCCCCAAAAAAAATACTAGAAAGAAAAAACCCTAGATCTTAAGTCTACTATTTCAATTTTAATTATCTCTTTATAGTTAGCTCAGGTCTTTAATGTGTAGTGGTTCCAATTGTTTGCAATCTCTCCTGTTCATGATAATATCTGGTACGTGTAAAATAAATTAGGTATTCTTAAAAGCTAAGGGGATGGTTGGAAGAATTTTTTTTTGATATTTACCATGGCCTTTGGTGTTATTTCTGAGAGTCAATTCTATTACATGTCCTGTTGTGTGAATTCAAGGTCTTATTGCCCTTAATTTGATTAAAATTGATTTCTTTCCTGACATGGTGTTTTAATCAGTGCTCTCTGGTCCTGGAAAAAACTGCAGTAGAACCATCTTATGTTCTAATTATCTATAATATAATTTACTCAACATATTATCTTCACATCAATACAAATATCTATATATGTACCATTATACACATATGTAAAGGATTTAAGTAGTATTTTTTCAGAATTCTAGAATTCTCTGATAGAATTATTTGTTTCTGCATCTTTCATAAGTTCTATAGTAGACTTTTTAATATAAAATAAAAAGTATCTGTCACTACTGAAAGTCTACATTTTAAGCATATTACTGCACTTGTAGCTCAAATCCACCATTTCATTCAACGTAAACACCTGTCTTATTCACAGTTGCCTTTTCAGAAGTACTAACCTTAGCACACTTCATGAATTATCCCAATTATAACTGGGACTTCTTCAGCATTTTCTTTGAACTTTTTAACAAATATAACATGAATGGTTACATAGATTGACGAATCTATTTCCTATGGATTTTCAATGCTCTCTGGAATAAATTGATTGGCTTTTTCAAGTCACTTGGGTCATGTTTTTCATAATCTCTTTCCAATAGTGGTGAACATAATGATGCTGAGTAGGAGATCTTTCAAATTTGATAGTTGCATTTCTTAGAACTCAACCCAACATGGAACAAATAAAGTAAATATCTGTAGTCTTACCATTAACATAAGCTTCAATCATGCATTGCCATTTTTGATCATGGTGCAAGTTTTGTCACTGGTCAGATCCTAAATAACTTTAGTAGTTATTCAAATATACCAAATTCAATGTACTTGTTTTGTATATAAGCAAGACTAATACAATTTCAATTCCATGAGTTCTTGTGACTAGTGTTTCTAGTAAGTATTTATTATAAGCATTATTGTGACTTTACATCATACCAATCTTTGTTAAAAAAATGAATTAACAATGTTGTGTCTTGACTCACTTTTCTTATCCTTTGTAAGGTGCTTTTGCTTACTTTCATGGTGCTGCTCAGAGAACCAAAATACTACAATGCATTTAAAAGTCAGAATAAAGTGATATTTCTTCAAAAGGAATAAATAACAGTATCACAGATATGTCAAAACTATTTTAAGATATGTTGCATATGATTTAGTTTTCTGCTTAATCTTCAACATAAAAAGCAATTGTGATGTCATTTATTTATTTATTTTTTTTGGTTTTTTGGCCACACCCGGCGACGCTCAGGGGTTACTCCTGTCTATTAGCTCAGAAGTCGCTTCTGGCAGGTACGGGGGACCATATGGGGAACCGGGGGATCGAACCGCGGTCCGTCCTAGGTTAGTTCAGGCAAGGCAGGCACCTTACTGCCAGCGCCACCGCCTGGTTCCCCAGTTGTGATGTCATTTATCACTATACATTTAAAATTAGTATTTTCTGAATACCAAATTGTGGAAATTGTAGGACTGTTTAGAATTACCATTTGTAGAAGAGAATTTAATAGAATTGTATTCCCCTTTTATCCTGGATATATGTTATCTAAACCTAAAAGATGGACATGCTTCAAGAAAGTTTAAACACAATACTTTCTTGTTTCTCTCCTCGACTTGGTTTCAATTCCATTTCTTTTAAGATGCCTGTGAATAAATAACACCTAGTACTCTTTCATGAAGAAAGTCACTACTGCATGATTTTTACAGAACCAGATTATTCCCTCTGGTCAAAGAACACTATTATTTCATAACAATGGACCTCTTTTTGATAATCTGTTACTGTACTCCAGAAAATAATCGGTGATATTAAGAAAGATTCTTATCACCTTCATTTCAAGGCATTACTTTATAAATTATTATTTTGATACTATAACTAGTTTCAAATAAATAAAAGAAATATAATTATTTTCTGGACTATTGACTTTCTAAATGGTTCATTATTTATCACATAATTTAATTTTTAATTTTCATATTTATCACTTTTACATCTTATGGTATATTATCATGCAGGGGAAATAGGGTAACAGGAAAACTAGATTAATGACTGAATTATTGTTTTATCTTAAGCTCCAAAATCCTTCTGGCAAGGCTTTTGAGAGCACGGTCAAATTAACATGTAATTTACTCCTTTCTTCTTCACTTGATAGTAATGTCTTTCTCTTTTGGCCATTCTTATCCTGTAATATAATATAATATAATAAATAGTGGGTCCACAAATGAAAGAGTAGATTCCTTACTCTTAATCCTATAGAATAGAATTAGAATATTAGAACATTCTCATATTTCTAAAAGATAAAATGAATTTTATTAACACCAGAATTTTTATTTATAGGAATGATTTTGTCCAAATTAACCTTCTTTTGGCATGATAATTTTCAGTTGGTTTATTAGAAGAATTTTAATAAGAAAAGTGTTCAGAAGGGATCAGAAAAGTATGTGTAAAAAAATGGTAAATCCTATCAGTATCCCAGAAGAAGTGAAGTAGTGAAAATCTTTCTTCTTTCTTTCCCATTCTCAGATACTTGAAATCCATATGACCTATAAATTACAGTCTTTTGTGATATATTATTTGACTTCCAACTCTCATGTTGAACCAAACTTAGGAAAAAAATAAAGGTATAAGAGTTGACTCCTTAGAGCTTAAGGTAAGATATGTATATAGTCAATTCATCAGAACTGGATTCAATAACACTCTATTTTAAGGCCTACTAGTGGCAAGAGGTCACAATGTCTGAGGAGGTCACTGAAACTGCTGTGTGACACTCAAAACACTTGTTCTTAATTCTCTTGTTCTACTTCAAAAAAGCATATGAAAATCATAGGCCTGCCTAGGGAAATATGTCCCAGGTTTTTACGAAATATCCCTTTCTCCTCAAGCCAGATTTTAATTGCAAGCCTAAAAGGGAGTATTATGACAGGAGTCTCTGAATTTTTCTGATAAGTTGCAATTTTTTATTTCCCTTAGTTTTTATAATCCTCAGGGGTGAACTAGTGCTGACATTGCAAGTTTTGACTAGAGGGCTGATTTTTCAGAAGTTATGAAGATAGAAGGGGTCTAGAAATTCTAATTGTGATGAGGAAGAAATTATGGCCCTGGAAACTAATTTGGAGACCAAAGAAAGAAGACAAGATACAGATAAGCTATATGCTTTAAGTGAACATAAAAGAGAGAAAGGTAACTTTTTTCTTGTCACAAATGCCTACATTGTTTTTCAAAAGCCTAGGGATTTATATCCATGCTAATGTTGGAGTATTATCATTGCTACTACTATTGATGCCACTGTTCTCATTACCATAAATAGTAAAATTAATAAACATAGTTACCAGTCATAGTGTTGATCTTTATTTGTAACATCTCAGCAATTTTTGCACTTTAATGTGAACGTTATAAATATTTCTATTTTAAGAAGTTGAGTTTGCGAAAGATTCAGTAACTTCACATAGAATAATGAACCAGTAAGTGGCAGAGCCAGGATCTATCACTGTAAATTGGTTGCAATCCTCTATGCTGTGCTGCCTCAGGTTCAGCATCATCACTACTACCAAACATCATGTTCTACTTGGTCTTTCAGGCTACCAAAAGCCAAGAGAGAATCTCAGACAGATAACAAATCAACACTCTATTAAAAATTGCCCCTACTGAATTAGCATCAATGCCATACATAGTTGCTAGGTTAAATCTCTGCCCCTAAAATGAACACAACATATAATGTTTATTACTTTATAATTAAACGTTATCTTGAAATTAGTACTATAATTTAAAACAAACCCTTTTGTATTGCTATGCTTTTTGTCACAAAGTGCTCGCAAGTTTTCTGATTTCTAATAACTCAGAGTCCTCTGAAGGCTGTAGAATACAGAATCTAAAACATCTCTCACTGTCTGAGTTTTAATAGTGACATTGAAATGACAACCTCCAATATAGTCTATTCAAGACATAAAAAGCTGCTTCTATTTCCCATGCACTCTCTTCCACAAAAGTGATAAATGAAAGACAGAACATTCTATCAAACCATAATTAAATCTTTTACTTTGGTAAAGTAGTAATAGTATATTATGTGCACAGTATTTATTTGAAATACTTTTTAAAGTTACAAGCTTTATCTTTTATTGGAATACCTATTTGAATTAAAAGTTGCTAATACTTTCATTACTCATGTGCAAGAATCACCATAGTTTCTGTGAAAAAATACAAAGGAAAAATATTGCCTCATTCTTGAAATATGTGTTACCAAGTTTTGAACTCCTTTAATTTAACAAATAATTGTCTAACATTCTTATGATTCTATATCACTGGTGCAAAATAGTTCAGGAGATATTTGCCAAAAATAATATGAATAGTTAGTTATAAGAACCTAAAAAGGTGCTCAATCTTGTCATTTATTAGAGAAATGTAAATGAGTATTGAGCTGTATCCACAATTTCTTTAAATGTTCAATTCCTTCAAATGTCTGCACTTGTATACATTTCCAGTCCTCTTAAATTATCAATACTTGAAACAGTGGATTTAAAATAATACCACTATAATATAGAAAGTAGATAAAATACATGGCAATGGTGGTTCCTGTTGCTGCTGAGATAAACAATTCTTATACCAACCATTCTGCTCTCTCTTCTGTCACTGTTAACTCACTTGTGAACTCCTTTGTGTTGAGAAGTCACTAAGAAAATGTCTCGTCCATCTATACTCTCATAGCATTTAATATAATGTCTAAGTCTGTTAAGCACTTAATATAATTGATGCATGATATACAAATATAATTATGCTAATGTATATTTCATTCTCCTAGTGTTCCTTCAGTAACACATCATATTAATAGAAAGTCCCAAAGGTAATCATAAACTATTAAACCATTATTTGTTTCTTATTATAGGAAAAAAGAGAAACATTAAAACAGATTTCAAGCCCATAGAGTATTAAAATTGTTCACCATTGGGGCCGGAGAGATAGCAGGGAGGTAAGATGTTTGCCTTGAATACAGAAGGACTGTGGTTCGAATCACAGCATCCCATATGGCCCCCTGAGTCTTCCAGGAGCAATTTTTGAGTGTAGAGCCAGGAGTAACCCCTGAGCACTGCCAAGTGTGACCAAAAACCAAAAAATTGTTTGCCATATCATAGAAAATTACCTTATCTTCAAAATTGGCTTATTTTGCAGCAAATCTGTGAACAAGTAGAAGATTAGGTAACTTTTGTTTTTATATTTCTTGGGTGAATTTACTGAATGGATGTCTAAGTTGGCCTTAGCGTTATTTTGAAGAGCACTATGAAACAGTGATAACACAGCAGAGAAAATTGCATGAAAAGTAATTAAATGACTGCTTCTTGGTGTGCAGAGTTCTTGTAGACTATTTACGAAATTTAGTCCTGCTCATAATTTAACTATGAAAAGTATCTGGCAATCAAGAAATTAATTAATCTAGTTCTCAGAGCAATCTCAATAGGTATAAAAAAGGAGTGAAGGAATCTCTGGAATAAGCAGATGTTTTCATCAGAATATTTTTTGTCTTTATTATATGCTATTGTTTATGAGGCATTTACAAAATATGTAGCTACTCTAAATAGGAATTTTATTGTTCCCTGTATATTCAGGAGTTACTATTCCTGGAATAAATTGAAGTGAATCAATTCAACTTTTTGATGTAATCCAAAATTGCAAATTGTTATAATAGATGTTCAATAATGTCATTGGACTGGATACTAAATGTAGTTTATTATAAAATGAACTTGGTAATATAGGCACTTGTTCAGTGTCATTTGGGTGAAACAATAGAAGAAAAAAGAAAAAAGAAGGAAAGAAATTTTAAAGGCAGTCTATCACTAAAAAAAAAAAATCTTGGGTGAGGAGCTGTGAATTTTCAGGAACTTTGGGAAGAGGTGAAAATTAAAATCTAGCTGGCAATTCCCTCTTGAACAGGTTGTTTCCTCCTCTTGAAAAACACAAAGAAGAATCATTCACAGAAGCTTTAAATCCCTTTAAAGCTTTTCTTAGTAGTAGGTTCATTTATTTTTTTCCCTTGAGCAAGTACCACCATCAAATTCAAACAAAAAGCTTGAGGCATCTTTAGTAGATGATAATGAATGATGACGAATCTATCTGGTAAAACTATAGTGGAAAATCAGATTTATTTAATAAGTACATGCACAGAAACCTGAAGGTAAAAAGACTGGCAGGAAACAATTATGATATACCCATGGGCATATTTCAATATCTTTTCAAGTTGGTGGGAACTGAAGAAATCCTTAAGAGCAAAAAATAAAATCCTTATCAGTCAATCATAAGATAGACAATAACTTAGTGTTATATGTATATATAACTCATCATCTCACCCCAAAAAGGGAAGACTTGTGAGAAACTTTTTTTCAGTCATGGAAATAAATTTAGAACAACTGAAAAACAGCTAATGCTCCTTTTTTAAATTTAAGCTTTCACATCAATCTTTCCTTATTTCAGTTGTGTAAATTCAACATTTTAATTTCAAACATGATTAAAATACATTAAAATTTACTAAATTTAAAATGTGTAAGTTTTTAATAATTGAATAACTGAACAATATATCGATTACTATTTCCTTTAATTGTGAATGACCTTTGTGTTGTGTGAACATGTGGTTGAGTTAATTCATCCTTCTCTGTCTCTTCCCTCTTCTCTCTTAATTTTTCTGTTTATCTATTTCTTCTCTTCTTTTTATCTATCTTATTCTTCTCTGTCTAATCTACTGTATCTTCTTCTTCTCTGTATAACCATATTTCTTATTCTTATTCTCTATTAGTCTCTCTGTCCCAGTTCTTCTTATTCTCGATACATCTTCTTTCTGCCAGGGCCCTTTTTCTCTCTCTTTCTGCCAGGGACCTTTTTCTCTTTCTTTCTGCCAGGGACCTTTTTCTCTCTCTTTCTGCCTGGGACCTTTTTCTCTTTCTTTCTGCCAGGGACCTTTTCTTCTCTCCCCTCCCCCTTTTATCCTTTCTCTCCAACTGTCACTGTCCAACTGTCTTCTTTGGCCTCCCCTTCAAAGCTTCTTTATTTATTAATACAAAATAAATACAATATATAAAATAAATACCAAATACTCTACAATTCCCCCTTTTTAGTAAACATAAACAATGCAACAATATATATGACTTACAAATCCTAAGCAAAACCTTCATGAAATATATGACATTAATTACAATATACGTTTACAATCAATACAAATTTAAAAGCAAAAATAACTCAAATGTAAAACCACTGAAAAATATTTTTTAAAGTAGAGTCGAGTAAAAAGCATCATTTGGGAAATTATCAACAGTACAACAAAGTTTCTAACCTCAAGTTGTTATATCACAAAAAATTCCTAAAAATAACAATTAAGATGGGGGAGAACAATACACAGTCCTTTGAAGTCCAATGCAAGTTGCAATGATGAAACAGGGCGCTTCTGGATGTCCAAAGTTCAAAGTGGTTCAAACTAAAAGTTCAATCTGAAATTTCCAAAGTCGAAATCCAAATTCAAGCTAAAAGTCATTTTCAGAAAATCAGTTCTCTTGTATAAGGTTTTTCTTTCTGAAACTTTTCCAATTAAGGCCCTCCATCAGTTTCTGATGAGGCTGGGGCTTTTGAACAAAGGATTTTAGGCTACAAAGTTTCAGTTTTGAGCCATGGATGGGGGTGATCCAAGTTTTCCCCTCTTCTGTTGTAATGGCCTGTGTGCCCCTGGAAGGGGTCGCGGCCATCTTTAAACATGGCTGCACATGGCCTAGGGTTTGGGAATCAGTCCATCCGAAAATAGCCAAACGTAAACTGAAAAGCAGAAATCTCACCATTATTGCTGTTTTCTTGGGTTCAGGATTCAGTTCAAGTTCAGGGCACCATTTGTTGGGTGAAGATGTGGTTGAGTCCACTGCAGATATATCCAGGGTCCCCAAATACCTCCCAAATTGAGTGACCAACTCCCATTCTCAGGGAGGCCTTGGCAATAATTGTCCACAATAAATGACTCAAACAAATATATTTGTGGGGGGACAAAAGGTTTGGCCAAAAGAGCCTAATTTTCCCTCGTTTGATCTCTCTCTCTCTCCTCTCTGTCTGTCTCTTTCTCTGTCTCCCTGTCGGTATCGTCTTTCCCTGTCTCTGTCTTTCTTCTTCCTCCCCTTGTCTCTGTTTTCTCTTCTGTCACTGTCTCTGCTCTCCTCTTCTTTTTCTTCTCCCTTAATTTCTCTCTCTCTGGGCCCCTTCTTCTTATTCTCTATGTTTCTTCTTTTTCTCTTCTCTGAATAAACTTATATCTTCTTTTCTGCTTATCTATTTCTTCTTCTCTTTGTATCTATCTTATTCTTCTCTCTTAATCTTTCCCTCTGTCTGGACCCTTTTCTTATTATCTTAGTCTCTCCCTGAATCTCCCCATCTCTCTTTCCTCTTATTCTCTATTAGTCTTTCTTATTCAGCTAGTCTTATTCTCTATACGTCTCTGTCTTCTCTTCTGTCCCTGTCTCTGGCTTTCTTCTTCTTCCCCTAGTTATACAAAATACTCTACACCTTTGCTCCTGAATTTAAGTATCTATAAAATGACAAGGGAACTCAATGTAAAAATCCTTTATAAGACATTTTTTTCAGCAACCAAGTTTAGATGGTAGGAAAAAGATTTTACTGTTAAAAAAAACTTTTCTTCAATGTCAGTAGCAAGTTAAGATTATGCTTTTAAATAATTTTACTGTTTGATTCAACGTGTAAAATTCAACTACAAGTATTATAAAAACTAACTTTTGAAAACATAGTTTCTACTTTAATGTCAATATGCCCCCAAATTTGGTTTTTCACCCAATATGCTGTACTTGATAGGACTGAGTACTATGAAAGAAGAGTCTTCAAAGAGTTACCATGCATTCAGCACCATATTTAGAACTTATATTCATTATTGCTTAATAGTTGGAATACACTAGTCAAGTATACTCACCATTTTTGAGTCCTGAGATTGATTTAAATTCATGTTAACTCTTATAGTAAATTGGGGGTTGGGCGTAAAACCCATCAGCCTAAATTCAAATCTTCTCTAGAAGTCAATTCGATTTTATGTCCATTTGTTTTTCTAGTGTAATTTTTCACCAGGTCTGTCAGTTGTTTTTTTATTTGTTTGGTTTTGGGCCACACTCAGTGATGCTTAGGGATTACTCCTGATTATATACTCAGAAATCACTCCTGGGTTGTGGACCATATGGGGCGCTGGGGGATCAAATCGCGGTCCATCCTAGGATAGATCGGGGAGTGCAGACATTTACTGATTGCGCCTCTGCTCCAGCCCAATGTCAGTTCATTTTTGGTTGGGAGAGTTATTTAATTTGCGTTAATTGTTTATATTATACACATGAGTGAAACCACTTGGTTTCACTTCCTTTTATTCCTTACTTATTTCACTTAGAATAATCTCCCATCTCCAGTTCTATTTATTTTGTTCCCCAAGGTTTATCTTAATCATATTTTATTTTATCCACATAATATGTTTTGTTTGAAAAAAGGAATGTATGGCTAAGCAATGTGTAAAACCATGAGATTTTGTATTATAAAATTGCTTTCAAGCTTCTTCTTTAGTCTAAAAAGCTCGGAGCTTTTTTAGTCATAAAAAGTGTGCCAAATATATATCTGAAATTTCTGTGGGAAATGGGTTTCATTTGTACGGGAATTTGTCCCCTAAAAATATTCCAAGGATGGGATATGCAATTGGTTGAGATTGTTTAGGAATTAGAATGCTAAGGATTTACCAAAATGCATACTGGAAAAATAATATAGCAGGGAATAATACATTAGAAATAACAAATGTATGTTAGCTGAAAAATTGTAGCAGCAAGTGTAGAATAAGATAGTTTAGAGTTCTTTAGATGTATAGAATTAAGTATATATAAATTTTTATGACTTATACTTTTAAAAATGCCCATTTATATCTATGTAAAATATCTTAGCCTCTAATTTTCCTGTACTTATTGAATGTTGCAATTCCTAATAAATGTCTTTAATGCCTTTGTTAACAATGACTCAAGTGTTGGGAGCCTGTACTCAGGTGGAGCAATACTGTTACACAGGTTAACCTGTGAAATCATTTACAGTTGTTCAGAAAAACTTAAAATTTGGACAGTCTATGTGTATTTGTCTCCTTATGTAAATGCTTGTTTCATTAGGTATGATCAATACTTGCTGAATGGTGGTTAGAGGTGCCAGTATATTTGGCTTTAGATATGAGTCTTCCACATTTCATTTGTATAATGTATTACAGAACATTGTGAAAGAAAATTGTGGAATACAATATAATAATGTCAAGAAATCCGAGAATGCATTCTTGGAGGAAAGATTTCTTGACTGATTTTTAAAAATGTTAAAAAGACAACTGGATTGAGAGAAGTCATTAGTTTGGAGTTTCTCCTTTGCTTTTTTCCTTTTTTAAAAAATAATATTTAAGCACCATGATTACAAACATGTTTGTAGTTGGGTTTTAGTCATAAAAAGAATACATCCCCCCTTCACCAGTGTAACATTCTCACCATCAATGTCCTCAATCTACTCCCCCCACTCCCTGCCTGTATCCTAGACAGGCATTCTACTTCTCTCATTCATCAGAAAAGGGACTAATATCTAAGATATAAAAATTACTGAAAGAACTTAACAAGGAAAAAACTAACCTCATCTAAAAGTGGGAAGAAGAAATGAACAGGCACTTCCTCAAAGAAGAAATATGAATGGCCAAAAGGCACATGAAAAAATGCAAATCAAAACAACTATGAAGTACCATCTCATGACACAGAGACTGACACACATCACAAAGTACAAGAACAACCAGTGCTGGCAGGGATGTAGAGAGAAAGGAACTCTCATTCACTGCTAATGGAAATGTGATTTAGGCCAGCCTTTATGGAAAACAATATGGAGATTCCTCAAAAAAACTGGAAATTAAGATCTCATATAATCCAGTTATACCACTCCTAGGGATATATTCTCGGAACACAAAACTAGAATACAGAAATGCTTTTTGGGTATCTATGTTCATTGTAGCACTATTTACAATAGCCAGAATCTAGAAACAACCCAGATTTCTGACAACAGATAAGTGGCTAAAGAAACTGTAGTACGTATACAAATTGAAATGCTATGTAGCCATCAGAAAAAATGAAGTAATCAAATTTTCCAATGCATGGATGAACATGGAAACTATTATGCTGAGTGAAATAAATCAAAGAGAGAGATTGACACAGAATAGTCTCAATAGAGAATAGAGATGAGGGCTGAAAGTGGTGAGTGCAATTAGAGAAATAACTACTCTAAAATCATGCTAAACAATAAATTTAGAGGTTGTTTAATACTATTATTATCTAAGGAGACACTTTGTCAAGTATTTGGTCACTTTGAAGTTGAAAACATTTGCATGACACAGTCTTCCAAAGAGCTATCATGTATCATATGCTAGATCATATTGGATCCTTTCTTCCTTTAATGCCACCAATTTGGATGTACACAGAATTTATCTGTTGTAAAGATAAGGCAAGTTCAGAACATAGATAGGGTTTAATTGTGTTTTCAGACTGGAGTTACACTGCTCATGATCCAATCTTTATGCTAAATACAAGGAGCCCTCATATCTTTCCTCAAATCTCATGATTAAGGCACTGAAAGAGGAAACCTCAGTTTCTTTTGCAAGCTACTATTATTTACTGTTTCCTTTCTAAAGTTTTAAAAATTCCAGTAATGATTCAGGAACTTAAACTTTACCCTGAATTTTGGTTCACCTAAGATAATAAGGAATGCTTACAGCAAAAGGCCAGATCTAAAAGACTCACATCAAACATACAATTCTGTAGGATTCTTGCGTTCTTTGTAACATTCTTAATTGATGAGAAATGCAAAAAGTATTCCATTTAATAGGCTCTACTCAAAACCCTTTCTTTAATTTCCCTACATTCTCTGTAATACAAAGATCTAGTTTCCCTATAAACTCCCACAAACTTAGCCATAATTAATTTAGTACTATAATGAGTTTTTCCCTACAGGGGGAATTCCTTTACCTTTATTTTCTACTTTCCAATAATTTTTCTGATGTCCAAATCTTACCTAATATCTTTATTACTCAATATTTTCAACCTGGAAAACATTGAAGAAGCTGGGAATTATGAGAAAACACAGAGACCTACCATCCCTGCTCTTGTACAGTATTAAAAGGCAATTGTCATTAATTCAAATAAAACAAACAATAATTAAGGAAGAAGTCTTTTGTGGTTGACTCTTTTACACAAAATTACACACTGGGGATGGAATGGGTGGAATGTAGAAAGTATATTACAGGCTTCCAACAAAAAGTAATAAAGTAAAAATTCTAGAAAAAAAATAAAGTAGTGAAGGATAAATACTTCAGTCAGTGAGGTCAGAAGTGCAGTCAACTGATTTCTCTACTCAATCTGGTTAAGGAGGTTTAGTCAAATAATATTGGTTTATTTCTATGTTTGTTTATTTTTCCTTCCTTTTTTAAATATTTTTAGCACTGTCTGAAAGGAGATAGGACTAGTTTACCCTCACTCTTCTGGGACTTTGCATATACACTTATTGAGCCCAAATACTAGAATTAACATAAATTGTTATTGAGTTATTGCTTTTGACTTACCTATGTACTCGAGTATAAGCAGAGTATAACTTTTGTGCCGAAAACCTCCAAACTTGGCTTATACTCGGGTCAAAAAGATTATTTGATTCGAGGTGCGTACTGAATCAAATGCTCGTAGTCTCCAGTAGTCTTCTGCTATCTGCTGGATGGGCGGTGCTTCAGCTCAGTCCGCAAGTTGCGGCTGAGCTGAAGAGGTTGACTGCTGAACTGAACTGGATACCACTGAACTATTTAACCCATAATATTCGGCACTTTGTATGAGACCAACAGCGGTGATGATGATATCAGCGAACTCAGTGATGATGACAACGTCTATGCTGATACATCACCTCACATCAGATACAGTTGAAGTTCTGGACATACAGATGATGAGGAGGAGGAATCCAGTTTTGAAGAATTTTAACCTTTATAATTTTGCTTGATTACCTATTAAGCTATGGTTTTCTACACCTTAAAGTTTTTTTTGTTTGGTTGCTTTTTTTTTTTTTTTTTTTTTTTTTTT
>PVKC010026753.1:0-15920 GCA_004027635.1 Crocidura indochinensis
CACACCCAGCCATGCTCAGGTCTTTCTTCTGGTTCTATACTCAGGAATCACACCTGGTCAGGCTGAGGAACCAGAGGGATGCCAGGGATAAAACCCTGTGTGCAAGCTATCTCACCTACTGGATTACTGCTCCAAGTCTGGCTTCATATCTACAGTTAGTGTTCTGTCTGTTTCTGTGTATTCACCTGTCTAAACCAGCCAGTTAGGAGTGAATGAGAGTCAAAAAGGCAAATAATGCCTTATTAAGATCATGAAAGCAGGTCTAAGTGCCCTGACCCCTTGAAAATCAGCTTGGAGACCCCCAGTCCCCTAACAACTAACACATGATAACAACTGCTGATATGGAAAAGCATGTAATTTAGAAAACAAGATGCTTCTGGAGTCGGAATGGCGTATCAAGCCACGAACCAAGAGAGCTGAAAGTCCCCAGACTTATTGGCTCTGATCTGTCTGCTTTTCATTATTCCTTTTGTGTTTGAACCCAGTCTATGCTCTTGAAAGCTCCAAAGGGTTTTTAATGACTAGTAGAGAGACTCTTGCAGGGTGGTTGGTTTTTGTTTTTGTTTTCTGGATGATATTTGAAATTTCAGAACTGGATATTTTTGGTTTAGGGCTTATTCCTCATTCAAAGGCAAGTGGATTCTCCTGGGACTTCCTGTAAGCATGAGGTCACTACTTAGCTTCCTTCCTTCGTCTAGAGACTTCAACTTCACTGTGTTTATCTTTCAAGAAGAACTGATTTGCAAAGTGTAACTGAAGGGACAAGAGAATTGTTCATCTCTGTGGTCTTGTCCAGTTCAAAAGTGATGTGATATTATATTCTCTGCTGTGACAGGCAAGCTCTGTTTGAAGGCAGCTGAAAACGTTGAGCAGGCTGCAGCCTTGAAAAATCTGAGGCTTCTTCCAGTGACTTATAATAGCATTCCTTGAGATGCATTCTGTTGCGTTCCTTCTCCCTTTTATCCACACTGTGTGTTGATGATGAGGTCAATTCTCCCACCACTTTTTTGTGAGAATGAATTCTACCATTTAAAAAATGTGCTAATCACAAATTTCTGTCCCTTCAATAGGAAATGCTTTATTCTTTTCCCTTTATGATTATAAAGTACATGGAAGATGGGACATAGGACCCAGGAACATATATGCATAAAGTACATGCAAGATCAAGGCAGTGGGAAAAGACTGGGAAATCCATTGCTTGGCCTTGCTTTGGGAGCCTGTCTGGGAGGATCCATGCTTTTATTACTACATCTCCTGAAGCCTTACTGATTTTATCCTGTAAGTGATAAAGCCAAAAATAATCATCTAGAAGCACCACTGAACTGTCATTTGCTCTCCTTCATTTGAACTGAAATGTTTAGGTTTTCTTCTAGATGTATCACTCATCAATAAATGGTGAGGGGTATGTTGGGCCAGTCAGAGGTCACAAATGAGTAGCCCACAGACCACTCATACTATGCGCTTCATCTGGTCTGCGTGCATCATGGTGTGTGAGTGAACATGTGCACATGCACAATTCTTTTGTTTTTCTTCTAAAATTAAGTGTTTCCCAGGTTTGTTTCTGGTTTAGTTTTTTCTGGACTGTTCCCTTTCCTTATTAGAGTGCATGTGTCCTGCTTTATGCATTTTGCCTTCATCAGTCTGCCCTCTTGAATGAGCAGCTCTATGACTGGACTCACATTTAGGGAGAATGGAAAAATAGAACCCAAGAATGTACACGGTATACCACCACAACACAAGAAATTGCCTCATAAAGATTGTTAGACCAAAAAAAAGAATTTATTTTGCCAAGAGCACCTAAGGACTCATTCCTTATTTACAGACAGGAGAAAATGACTTTTAAGCTTCCCCAAAACAACGATCAGTTAAGATGCATGTCTCATAAATGACTTTATATGAAGATGCTTCTGATAACTTCACCAAAGTTAGAGTGTGTAATTATGAGAGCATGGCCTGTCTTCTAGAGATTTAATTTATCAAAACTTCTCTTCATTATGTTACTTGCATGGGTGTAGTGTATATAAGGGGGGGGGGAATGTATTAATGTACATTTAAATATATAGAATCAGCCACACAAGTAATTTACCAAGTGCAGAACTTCATAGCAGGTTTATTCTGTAAGGACCCACAGCGCCACCTAGTGCCATGAATTCTATTTTACATAATATTTTTGTATATTAAAAATTTAGAAGATCGCATTTTAATGTCAGGCATGGAATGGAAATCATTATATGGTTTAAGAATCAGTATAAATACACTGAGATAATTATTAAATGTGTTAGCATTTTAATATAACTAAAATGATGATTAATTGTATAATAGAACTATTCTTTTAAATTACTGGTATTGGGGCCGGATACGGCAGATAAAACTTTTGCCTTGCTGTGGTCAACGGTAGTTTATTCCCTATTTCCCAAGTCCTTCCAGGAGTGACCCATGGACACAGAGCTAGGAGTCACCCCTGAGCAAATTTTTTACTTTTACTGGTATTTTAACTTATGCCCAAAGACACTCTTTGGAAGATGAGTGTGTGATCTAATAACATTATTGGTAATTTTTTAATCCAAATTATTTATCCAAATGATTCCATTTGTCTTGTAATTTGTCTCCCTAATTTCTCTAGGATATTTTATCTAGTAAAATATCTCTAATTTTTTTTTCAGGCTTCTTTTTGAAATCCATGAATTCCCACTCTTAATGATTTTGAACAAAACTGTGTTACTTCTGTTAAAACAAGGATCTTCAGGCAATGCAAGATGAAATATAAATTCTTTCCCATTAAAATAAAAAAAAAACACTTGGGGCCAGGATATAGGACAGTCATATTCACACCATATACTCCCTGAGCATTGGGGAAACAGCCCTAGGGCCCCCAACACTGTGCATATGACTCAAGCACTCCCCACACTGCAGGCCCTGGACAGCTTCACATCCTCCATCTGCACTGAACCCACAGACTGGTTAGCCGGGTTCCTGCCCTCTTGTGCACCAAGAGGGAGGTCCCCAAAATAAAAATAGCACAAGCCACATAAATGAATAAATTGTACTTTTATAGTTGTGGGATTTTATTTTTCCTGATTTTGAGGCTACACCTAGCAATGCCTAGGATTTACTCCTAGCTCTATGCTCAGGAATCACTTCTGGCAATGCTCGAGGACCATATAAGGTGCAGGACCTCTAATCCAGGTCAATTGAGTGAAGGCAAGTGACCTACCCACTATACAATCACCCTGGCCCCTCAATAGATTCTTCTGTAGAATCTATGGAATTTATTGAGCATATGAGCATCATAAAATGTAGAAAAAGTAAAGATCTGTGCAGAATAATGGGATTATTTTAAGAGAATCACAGGTTGGGTGACTGAGTGAAGCTGAGAAGCAGGGTGGACCCTTCCCTCCCCCCCCCCCAAAAAAAAACCCCAAAAGTATAAATATTAATGGCTGCTGTTTCAGTTTCTAAGGCAGCCAGTTCTACTCTGAAATGGTTGTGTACTGCTCTTTGGGGCCTGTTTTTATTAAGGTTACGCATACCCATGAGCTGTATTTGAAGCTCCACCATGAGGAAAAATCTTTCACCATGTTTCCTAAATTACAGTTTACTTATCATTTACCTTTCATGTTTCAGTAACTGATAACTCCCACGATGATCTAACAGTTACTGCTTTTAAAGTTCCCATTACAGCCCATATTCATCATAAAATGCTAATTTTTCATTACGAAATGACTCTAAAAATGTCATAGCCTTTTGTATCTACCTGTCAGTAAAAATCCATTTTATACACATAAACTCTTATTTTTTGTGTGTATGTTTCTTAAGGAAGTGGTGGGTATTGATTTTTTTTAAGCTGTCAAAGTGTGGAAAAGTTGCCCTCTACTGGGGAACTAGAAAAATGATATTGGCATAGATTTTCAATTGCCTTCAAGACTCTTAGTTCTGGTAATTGATGTGATTTACCCAATGATCACTTCTTGATCTCTGGCACTTTGAAGTACATTGAAAAGTAAGTTGTGAGACCAGCGCAGTAGCTGAGGATTGGATTACATGATCTGCGTGTGGGAGAGCCAAGGTCCAGTCTTGAAAGCCACATGGTTCCCCGTACCAAGCTGAGAGTCACTTACGAAAACCACCCTTCAAATAAAAACAACTAAATATATATGATGTGGCTATACTGGCATCATAATTGGAGGAAATCTTTCATGAAAATGCCTTAGTGAGGACACTAGCGAAAAACCTAGAAACACTTGTGTGGCATAAGACCTTATGGGAATATAAAGAGGAATTAGTTCTTATATGTATTTCTAAAACCAGAAAGGAATCCATTATGTTTGAACAATTGGAAGGGGGATAAAATTCTAAATCAGAGAGCTAGCAGAAAGGAATGAGGACCTTGCCTTACAAAGTACCAACCCTAATTCAATCCCTGGCATCAGATATGGTCTCCTGAGCATGGAGCCAGAAATAATTCCTGAAATGGGTGTGACCCCAAAGTCCTCCTCTACATCCCCCCATATTTTTAAAACTAAGTTAGTTCCTTTGCATTTTCCTGGTGAAGTCTGACTATGTGTCAATGATTTGTTAATTTATAAAATTTTACAAAAAATGAAATAAACTGACCTCATCATAAGGTGGTCTCCTTGCAGTTCTGATCAAAGGACCAGACTTTGTTCCTCCTCCCTTCTCAATACTTGGTGCTTCTGCCTCCAGAATGCCCCCAGACTTAGGGTCCCCCTCCGTTGGAGCTCAGGGTCCACTTTGTTCTCCGTGTGTCTGTTCCCACAAGCTGACTGTCTTCCTGATATCTGTGGGTTTCCAACCCCTTCTGACTGAGGGGTCAAATTCACCATATCCATGGCCAGTTTTCTGAGCTGCATGCATGGCTTGGGTCCAGACAGAGGGTGAGAAGGAACAAGAGTCATTGGCCTGTGGATATATGAGCTTCAGCAGCTGGCACCCTCATCCTCTCTCTTTCTCTGCACAGCTGGTGATAGAGAACATTCAAAAGGAATGCAGCAGCTGGCCCAGACCCTCTCCTTCCTTTCCCAGGTGTGTCAGACTCTCTGGCTTTTGTTGTTGTTTGTTATAGTAAAAGTCTTGAATTTGAATGCTGGTTATGATCCCACCATTATTTTGAACATGTTATGTCAAAGAAAATTGGTGGGTAGTTCTTCTAACTTAGTCTCTAGAGGCTGCATGAACAGCCCCTTTCCCAGTCTGTCCTCACTTCCTCTCACCATGTCTCCCTCCTCCATCTTCACCTCTCTGTCTGGCTTTGGCAGAATTTTGCAAAAATGTTCTCCCATACTCTGTTGGAAATGCACTAGACTTTGGTGGGTAGGAAAGCTCCTCTTTCAGGGCTTGATTTTTTTTTTTTTTAGGGCTTGATTTATTTAAAAAAAAAAAAAGTCTCTATGATTAGGAGGGTTGTGGAGAAAGTAAAGGAGGAAGGTGCTTGCCTTGCATTCAGGTGACCCCAATTCATCACATCCTGAGCATGGAGCCAGGAGTAAGCCTTGAGCTTTTTAAGGGTATGTTCTCCCCCAAAATAAAATAAAACTAAAAATCAGCTATTTTTTATTTTGGGGGGTCCACACCCATTGATGCTCGGGGTTACTCCTGGCTATGCGCTCAGAAATTGCTTGGGGAGAACATATGGGACGCTGGGAGATCATACTGTGGTCCGTCCTAGGCTAGCGCTTGCAAGGCAGACACCTTACTTCTAGCGCCACTGCTCTATTACTAACTTTGTAAACCACAGTTATTTAATCAAATAAAAGACTTGAAGAATAAGAATAACAATGATATATTAAGCCTTGGGATGGGTATTACCTTTCCAAGTTAATATTTTCATATTCTATAGATCTGTTATAGAAGTGAACTTGCTGTGTCAATAAAAACTGTTTTAGCTCCTTGAGGCAGCACTCTGGTGCCAATGTAGTGCTAATGTGGCACTCTGGTGCCAACTGTCTCCCAATGTGGCTACCCTGATTTACCTCACCCCCAACAATGCACATTACTCTTTTCTTTCCATCTCACAGCAGTTGTTTCTTTGGAAGTAAGCCTTTCTCAACAAGTGTAAGGTGTTGGTATACTTGTAATTTTGATATACATGTCGCTATGAGTCAGTGATACCAGGCATCTTTTATTGTATGTCCTATATGTATCAGTGTCTATTCAAATATACTCCCACCCCTTCTACTCCCATTTTTTAAATGTAGGTATTCTAGAGCTGTTTGAATTCAAATAATTTCTCCTATTCAGGAGTCCTTCTCTTCATGCTGTTTTCATACTTTTTTTTTCTGCTCTACAACAAACCTTTTCCGTTAATGTCACAATAGTTGTTTCTCTTTACTCTCCATTGCTGTGGCCATTGAATCCTCAAAGGCATCTGCAGTGCTTATGATCTGGAGCATTTCCCCAGTGTTGGCATCTTCTTTGTACTTTGGAATCCTGTGTCCAGTCCTGATCCAGTATTAACTTTCTAAATGTTCTAGCTAGTATAGGGATGGTTTAAAAAAAAGTCCATTTTTAGTTGCATGTGTCTGTCTGATTTTTCCAACACCATTTCCTCTTTTCTCCATGGTACAATTCTAGGTCATTTGTCATAACTTAAACATCTGTAACTGTGGGGGCCCTCTTTATCCTGATATTAAACCACATCTCAGTCTGGGGAGCTTCATTTGTCTTCTACTTCTTGGGGCCTCCCTCTTTCCTGTTTTTTCAAAATAAAAAGCTTTATTTCACTAAAAAGTGGTGGAAATATGGATTTGTTTCTGGGCTTTCAAATATATTCCATTAATCTGTGTTATTGTCGTGGTTTCCAATACCATTGATAATGGGATTGTATGTATAATACAGTTCAGCACCACACCCTCCCCCAGGGTATCCACTTGTTTATTTTTATTTCAATATTCTGCTCTGGAGTCAAAATCAGTATTTCCCAAAGTAGGCGGCAATGGACCTGGAGCCATAGTATAGTGGGAAGAGCATTTTTTTTCCTTGCACCTGAATGACACAGATTCTATTCCTAGCATCCCATATAGTCCTCTGTTATGCCTTACCTTCCCCAAAAGTGATATTTTGTGGTTGTTGTTTTTGAAATAAGTTTCTAAAGAATGTTTTTAGGAATAAATGTTTGACTTGCTATTTTCCAAACAGCTCCTTTGTGGGGGCCAGAGTGAAAGAGCAGTGGTAGGATGTTTGCCTTTCACGTGGCTGATCCAGGACAGACCTCAGTTCAATCCCTGGTATCTTATATGGTTCCTCAAGGCAGGTGCTATTTCTGAGCACATAACCAGGAGTAACCCTCTGGACATTACTGGGTGTGGTGCAAAAACAAAACAAAGCAAAAAAAAAAAAAAGGCAAACAGCTCCTTCTTCATGTTGTACAATAAAGATTATGAGAGATGTTACAGAATTATATGCATCTTCCTCAGGGAAGAATTACTCTCAGATGATCTAACACAGTGCAGTCATTTTGTGACTCCCCTATAAATAAAAAAGTCTCCTTTGTGCTTCTTTTTCTTTTTTTTTAAAGGAGGGGATGCATGGTGAAGACAACATAGAGCCTTTATTCCTTTTTCAATCTGGAGTTTTAGAGTTTTGGAACTGGTCATTTGCCCATCACCAGTTGCAATTTTCACATCATCCACTTTAATAAGTTCTTTCACCTTTCTGAGTTAGTTCTTCATCATTTAGAACTTGTACCAAATGATCCACATAACATCACAGAATCTGTCTTAAGGAGGCTGGAACTTAGTACTTAGGGAACCGGAACCAGTGCTGAATGTTTAACTTCTCCAAACTAGAGCGAGACTTGGAAAGCAAATTGGGGGGCAGGGGGATTGATCTGTTGAGGTTGTATTGTGAATACTCTTGGGGTTTTCTTTTCAATAAAAAACAAGCAAAGAGAAAATGAAACAAGCCCAAATACCAACAGACTTTCTTTACCTCATAATCCTTCCCTTCAAGTTTCCCTCCACTTTGATCAGTTCTAAAGCCAAACATTCTCTACAGAGTTCCTCAAATTCAGCCACTGGTAGCTACTCTTTTTTCTTAGCTATAATAATCCCAATTAACCTCTAAACTGATCTTTCCATTGAAATCGTTTTCTTCTAAGACTTCTCTGTAGTATGTACTTCTCCAGTACATATCCTGTTTTCCTTACTTCACATCATCTTTATGTCAGGGAACCAATAGTTATTGACTATGCTTGTAGAGCCACATACATATGACTCTGTGGAATGGTTTCAACTGGAGGTCTTAGAGACCCTTAAAACTCATCATCTTGATCACCAGAGAAATATTTAGCCAGTATCTCCTCATTCTACCATGGCTTTTAATCGGCTCTACAACATACCTATTTTGTCAAAAATAACCTTTTTTCCTTCTTTTTCATCACACACCTTCTCAAATTTAGTTAATCTTCTAATCTCTATTTCAAACACTTCTTGAATACATCATGTCTGTCTTGATTACTAAGACTGCATATCCCAAATCTGTTCCTACCTGGATTACTGACCAGACCCCTAATTAATCTCCCTGCCTTTCATTTTCCACCACTTTACTCTCTTCTCTGGACTGCGCCCACTATGATTTCAGCTAACTAAGGATTATCATTGCCACAAGCCCTTTCCTCACCCCATGCCACGCCAGTGTAAATCCTTTTAGAATTTCCCCTTTGGAGAGGAAGGAAGACTTCCCTGTGAGTCACTAGACCTTCCTGTTGCTTCTCTAAAGCTGCTCCCTTCTATCTCTGCTCTTCTTTTTCAGTGTCTTTAATTCTCTTGTTTCAAAGCCTTTACAGTCTCTCCTCCCTTTCCTGTTGGTCTCTTACCCTTTACCTGGCTGCCTCTGACTCTAGCATGGATTGTTCTCCATTCTCCCCTTGTAGCTCTTATCTC
The DNA here is from genome assembly GCA_004027635.1 of Crocidura indochinensis. Lineage (NCBI taxonomy): Eukaryota > Metazoa > Chordata > Mammalia > Eulipotyphla > Soricidae > Crocidura > Crocidura indochinensis. Next base: position 8,901 of record PVKC010026753.1, read on the forward strand.
CCTCCAAAATGCTCTTATACTATCCTGAGATATTTCCTTTCAAATACTCAGTATTCTACTACAATTACTGCTCTGTCTTTCTTTTAAAAGCTTAAGTACCCATTATGTATGTCTCATACACAATAGCTACCAATGGGACTCTTTGACTAAGGTCAATAGGTGGTTATTGAATTTATAAGGGATAGATTGAAATCTTAAAAAGCAACTGATCAGGGGACCAGAGAGTTAGCACATGGTAGAGCATTTGCTTTATGCACAGCTGACACAGGATGGACCCAGGTTCAATTCCCAGCATCCCATATGGTACTCTGTCAGGAGCAATTTCTGAGCACAGGCAAGAGTAACCTCTGAGTACCACTGGGTGTGACCCCACAAAAAATGAAATAAAAGGGCAACTGGTCATATCTAACAAGATATTTCATAAGCATATGGACCTATAATATTCTTAATTTTATTTATTGTCACAATGTCTTTGGGGAGGGGCCACACCTAGTGATGTTCAGGGGTTAACTCCTGGCTATGCACTCAGAATCACCCTTGGCTTGGGGAACCACATTGGACACCAGGGCCATGCTAGGTCAGCGCATGCAAAGTAAACACCCTGCTGCTTGTGTCACCACTCCAGCCCCGAATATCACAATCATTTGAGACCAGAGATATTGAAGATGCAATAGGGCAAGAAAGAATTTCATTCTGTATTCCAAGACATGACTGTTCAAGGGTAAATAATGTTCAAAAATAGATTAGGAAAGAAAATTTAGAAAGAAAAGTGACATTCTAAGACAATCTTCAAAGGCATCCCCTCCCACAGACTTCAGAGTGACTCTTCTAGAGTTTCAGATGAAAGTCTAGAATCTAGACTCTAAATTCAAGATGCCTGACTGGAGTGTATGTGTTGTGTTTTGGAACTGTTTTCCCCTCAGCACTCATGATGTCAGACACATTGTTAGCACTCAATAAATGTTTAATTAATTAAATGTATGTCATTGGCACATGCCAGCTGCCACTCATGAAGTGATCTTGCATTAGTGGGGTCACCACAGACCAGGGATGGAACCTTTGTTTTGCAGATCCAGAAGCTTCCTGTCATTTACCCATCCCCTAGGTTTTTTACTTCCAGTTGGCTGGTGTTACTCAGGTATTCTCAGAAAGGCTACATGAAAACAAGCTTTTTATATGGCAGTTTTGTGACTAGCCCAGACTCATTCTGGAGAGAAATAGCTGGGTATTTTTGTCCAGGGATATAATCCAGCTCAACTGGATCACAATATTGTTTTTACTGCTGTGCTCTAGGTCCGGACACCAATCAGAGAATCTTTTGCCCTGGCAGAGACATGAACATACTGAGAAATGTTTAATTTTCAAATACTAAGAAAACTTAGTGTGTGAAATTAGGTTATAGAGAGGAAGAATAGGCAGAGAAGAGGAAAGAAAGGGGCAACCTGCCAATCAGCCACACTTACTTCCTATCAACTTGGTTTTTGGGACACACCTGGTGCTCAGGAATTATTCCTGGCTCTACACTCAGGAATCATTCCTGATGGTGCTTGGAGGACCATATGGGATTACCAGGGTTTGAACCTAGCTTTGCGCTGTGCCTGGCTGTATGCACCTTGCCCACTGCACTATTTTTCTGCCCACCCCTCTCTCAGTTCTTTTTTTCTTCTGTAAAGCTTATTCAGCCATGTATCTTGGCATCCCAGCTTGTCAGGTCACATTCTTGGGGACCATATCCCTGACTTTCTCATTTAAATTTAAGTTCTCTCAAACTTGGTGTAAATACAACTTCTTAGTAAAGGAATTGTCAAAATCTAACTTTCAAGAATTGAAAATGTGTTATCTTTAGAATGCACATGTGTTATATGTGTAATGAATCATGTAATGCTTATAAAGAATTTTTGTATATATGATGAATTATGAGGGTGGCAGGAAGGAAGATTTGGTTTGGAGAATATTCTACAAATGGAGAGTGTAAAGTCCATCAAACAAGCAAACTGAAGTAAGTTAGTTGCAAATTTGTCTAATTACCTAATGAATAATAAAACCAATGGTTGTCATGACTGGTTTTTACTAGACAGAAATTATGTTGATCCCTACTTGGGATTACAAAATTTTGTAAACAAACATAGTCTTAGAGTCTGGGCACTAATCAACAGGAAACCAGTTGACCAGTTTGTAGAGTGGTCTGCCCCACGATGACACACATTCCTGTTTGAACCAGCTTCCAAGTTGGGTAAATTCAGTGCGTATTCTGGACTCAGATTTCCTTTGGGAGAGTATAAGAGAAGACTCAGCATCCCCTTCTCCCCCAGAAAATGCTATGAGACCTACCCCAGGACTCTAACCTTGGAGAATACTTATGTGGGAACCACTGACTCACTCTTTCTGTCTTTGAAAATGCTCACCAGGGGAAATTTATTGACACCATCCAAGAGTTTCCAGTTCCAAGGCCTACACCAGGGAGCAAGCTTCTCTAGCCCAGGGATAAAGCAGGACAGCTATGGGTTGTTGGGAGTCCAGGTAAGGAGGCCTTAATCACTACTGGAAAGGTCCATCCAGGCCAGCCTGCGCCATGAGACTAACAGCCAACAGCTGGTCCTTCCAGTCATGTGACTGCTGCCTCAGGCAGTGGTGGGTGATCAATGTCATGTTGCAGGTGAGAACTAAGTCTCCTCGAAAACCCAGATTCTGTCACTTAACAAAAATGGAACAATGGGGCCGGAGAGATAGCATGGAGGTAAGGCATTTGCCTTTCATGAAGAAGGTGGTTCGAATCCCGGCACCCCATGTGGTCCCCTGAGCCTTCCAGGAGCAATTTCTGAGCAGAGTCAGGAGTAATCCCTGAACACTGCCAGGTGTGACACCCCCCCCCCAAAAAAAATTGGAACATTGGCCCTGTGTTAAGAAGATAAGAATTCAAGGAGCAGAGCGATGGCACAAGCAGTAGGGCATTTGCCTTGCGCGTGCTGATCTAGGACCTAGAATCAGTTTGATTCCCTGGCGTCCCATATGGTCCCTCAAGCCAGGAGAAATTTCTGAGCACATAGCCAGGAGTAACCCCTGATCCTCACTGGGAGTGGCCCAAAAAACAAAACAAAAGAAAAGAAAAATTCAAATGGTCCTTTCACCTGTGGTGGAGGGAGATAGTCAATGGGTGGTGGCATGATATGGAGATGTACCACTGAAATGTATCAATCAATGTTCACACACTTCTTTTCAGGCATGAGGATGCTGATAGGTTACTCAGATTCCTGGCTCTGTGCTCAGGAATCATTCCTGGTGGTACTTAGGGGGGACTATATGGGATGCTGGGGATAGTACCCAGCCTGGCCCCTCACACTCTTAATGTTATATAGAAAATGATAGAAGGAAAGCACCTTTTCTGAGACTTAATTCAGTAGATGGATTTGGTCTTAGACTGAGTCAGTTACTATTTACAAACTCAATAAGAAACATTTTCCATTTATAAAAGAAAAAAAGATCACTTGCTTTTATGTGTTGCCTTTTTTGCAAGTCCTGTTGTTGAAAGAGGCACCTTCCCAGTGTTGTTGTTATTTGAAACTTTCTTGGTTTGTCTTTTAATGCAACTTTATCTCAAGGCCTCTGATTTAGCACCTTTTTTCCCCCTCTTCTCTAAAATCATTGAAATATATTCACCCAGTCATTCACATCAGAGGTGTAAATGGATTTTCTGAAGGCTCTTTACCAGGCAATCAAAGTCCATCTCTCTGGCTTGAGTTCCTCAGGTATGGCAGACAGGAAGCTATATGCTCCATCCCAGTTTCTAGGACAATGAAACTGTCCTGACCTTGACTCGGCAGTGGAGGATCACCTCTCTTGTAGAAGTGCTCAAAGTCCTTGCTCGTGCACATCTCCATTGGTTCTGCTTGGATTTACTGTTGAATTTACTAAGGAAAGAGGGAGGAGAGGGAAACAAAGACATGCCTTGGAGAAAAATTAGATGGTTGTTTGAGTTTCCAGCTTCCAAAGATTGTTGCTGATGTCATTCATCTTTTCAGTTCTCCCTTTCTAAGAAAGGCATTTGGAAGCACCTAACTTTAAAACAAATGGAGCCTGGTCACAGGAAGGCCTTATTTCCCCATTGTTTCTGGGCATCAAAATGACATACTGAGTCTGACATTCCACCCAGCTTTACTCTTTACAGGACAGTGCCAAGGGCAGAACCAAAGCTTGTAATGGTTTTACTTTCAGAATCTGGGAGCATAGGGCTGATGTCAGGGAATGAGAATTGGATTCTTGGTATTGGTGTTTCATACTTCACTCAATAGTGTTTCCCTTCCCTGGGAGATGGGCAGGCACATCCTCCCAAAATGGTCGTGAGGATAACATAACATATATAGGTCCATAGCACATCACCTGGTAATAACATAACATGTACAGGTTCTTAGCACATCACCTAGTGAAAGAAAAGTATGCCCAAATACTAGCTATTACTTTTAAAATATTCTTCACCGAGTTTATGTGGGTTGCTCCATTTCCTGATGTAGCTGCAATGCCGGTATCAGACTTTTATAATAATTCATTCTTATATAATAGAATCAAATAGCTTTTCTGGGAAAATAAGGAAATTTCTCTGGTCCAAGATAAGACTTAGAATTATGTTGCATGTGTATGGAATTTGCAATTTGCTAGGAATAAATATCCTTAGACCTTGTGCAAAAGCAAGAAATCCAAACCCACATCTCTCAGTAACTATTCATCTAAGATGTTCTTGCTGGGCCCGGCTGAAGTTGGATCTTTGCCTTCCAGCATGAGGTGACCTCTGAGGAGCTGGCAGTGGACCGCTAAAGAGTAGAGCACATAGTGTCTGATCCCTGTATGTTAGTCAAACATAACTGTGTAGGAAGCTACTCCCTCACTGGATTTACTGCTCAGAGACAGAAGCATCAAGGGCCCAGGGAGTTCTGCCTGACCTGGGAGCTGGCAAAAGGGGCTGGAGGCCAGGTTTTCCCTATCGATTTGCTGTGTGACTCTGGGATGCCTGCCTGACTTTTCTGAGTTCCAGTTTGTTTGGGTTTTTGTTTTTTTGTTTCTAATCTATAAAATGGGGTCTGTGCATGTAACTTAACTCTTTTACTCTTTTGACAAATGTTAAAATGTATGATAAAATGTACATTAAAAAGTACTAAAGCAGGGCCAGAGGGATAGCACAACAGGTAGGGCATTTGCTTTGCATGCAGCCTACCCAGGTTCAATCCCAGGTATCCCATATGGTCTCCTGAGCCCGCCAGGTTGTAACCCCTGAGCACCACTGGGTGTGGCCCAGAAACCAAAAAAAAAAAAAGAAAAGAAAAAGTACTAAAGCAAAATACCATCAATAAATTTTGTTTGTTTGGAGGCCACAGTGTGCTTAAAGATTACTCCTGGCTCTGTGCTCAGAGAGCATGCTTGTTGGTACTCAGGGGACCACATATTGTGCTAGGGATCGAATCGGGGTCAGCAGCTTGCAAGACAAGCACATTATGCCTATTCTATCTCTCCAATCCCAAAGAACCATTACTAGTATGGCTGTTATTACTAATACTACAAACCACACTGTTGGAAAGAAAATGAATTGGATTTCAGAAAGAACCTGAGTCCCCTCATGTTCTGTATAACAAAGTGTGACTTTCACTCCTTTAACATCAGATAAGTATCCACAGAGAGATGACAGTGCTCATCCTTCTTTCTGGATGAACATTCTTATCCTTTTGCTGACTTTAAACCTTATTTCTCAAAAACATTACTAAACATGAGTGAAAAATCTCTATTTTTTTCAGTCTGTATTTAGATTAAGTTGGTAGATAAGCACAGTATACCAGTTAGGTTTGCAGGGAAGTCACATCTTTCTAATATCATGAAATGTTGACGATCTCATTTATCACCTTGTATTAAGTCTGTCCGTGTTGAGTGGGTCAAGTCTGAGATCCTGAACTACAAGTGTGTACTCTCTTCGGAGATCTGGACTTCATACTTTTCTTCCCACTATGTTCCCTGTTTTGTCATTGTGTGAACACCCTTCACTTTCCCTGGCATCTTCATACCCTCTTTCAGCTTGATCAGTCTTCACTGATTCTCCTAACCAATGGACCAATGCTTGGCACATAAGTGAGCATCCATGCACATTCTCTGCAGCCTGTTTCACACTTGCAAAGTATACTTTCTCCTAGTGGGTACTTTCTCTCATGCACTCTCTCTCTCTGAGTTTCCTTACATTTTTCTAAATAAAACTATTTTTCTTCCCAAAAATATAAGCACACATTCAGCAAGTTGACTTGAAATGAAGATGGCTTATATAGTAATTTAAACAGCTATATTATATTTTTCCATGCGACATTGGAAAGTTGGGAATTCCTACTACAATGTGACCATATTCCATGTCAGTGAAGGATAGGAGTAGAGAGAGCACTCACTGGGCATGTTATGGTATATGAGACCCAGGTCCATTCATGCCCAACATACATGGTCATCAAATACTACCAGGAGCCACTTCTGAGCCCTGAACACTGCTTGGTGGGGCACCAAACAAATGAACAACAAAAAATGCCCATTGTTGAGATATTCTGCACATTCAGTTCTCCTTAATATAATGATCTTCTCAAAGACTCTTGGAGTTGAGGCTGGGCGGTGGCGCTGAAGGTAAGGTGCCTGCCTTACCACGCTAGCCTTGGACGGACCGCGGTTCAATCCCCCGTGCCCCATATGGTCCCCCAGGCCAGGGGCCACTTCTGAGCGCATAGCCAGGAGTACCCCTGAGCGTCACTGGGTGTGGCCCAAAAACCAAAAAAAAAAAAAAAAAAAAAAAAAGACTCTTGGAGTTGATAAGCCCCATTAGATATGTCTTTCGAAAGCAGATTGTAAAATATAACTCTTAAAATGTCAGATTCCCTACGGCTACATTTATTTTGTGATTTGACAGTAGAACAAGTCTGCGTAGGGCTAGTCCCCCATGTATAAGGCCTAAGAAAATCGCAGCAGTCTGTTAGCCCATCTTTCTCACATGGGAGTCCTTGAACACAG
>PVKC010026754.1:0-16004 GCA_004027635.1 Crocidura indochinensis
GAGAGAGAGAGAGAGAGAGAGAGAGAGAGAGAGAGAGAGAGAGAGAGAGAGAGAGAGCGAGTCCATCCAGCTGGGACAGAATGGCTTTGCCTTGCACAGAGGAGTGATTCCTGAGCTCGGGGCCTGGAATAAGCCCTGAGCACGCCCATGAATGGGTCCAAAAAGCCAAAATATATAAAGAATCTCTACTCCGAAGGTCCAGGCTGAAGGCTTGCTCACAGAGGCCTATTATTCCTAGAGGAGGCAGCCAGCCCCATTCCCTTCCAGGTGGACGCCGCAACCAGTTCGGGCTTCTCCTTAGTGACTCTCGCGGACCTCGGCTCACTTCAAAAGCGGTGGTGGTGCCCGCAAAGGAATCTAAATACAGTGAACCCCATTTCTAGCCCGCTCTTCCACAGTCTCTAGAGTCTTCACAGTTTTCTCTGCCAAGAACCCTACCCACACCCGCAGCGCCCACCCCTGTCTGGGCGCCACCTGCACCCTAAGGGCCCTGAGGTCGAGCTGTAGGTCTGGTCTCCCTGCACCCCGCAGAAGCACTCTAGGACGCCCTCTGGAACAATCTTTGCTGCCTCCTACTCTAATCGCTTAGCCCTGGTGGTAAATTGAGGATCAGTGACGGAGCCAGATTTGGGTTTCCTGCAGGTGCGACTATTTATTTATTTATGTATTTTTGTCCAGCCCTTCCTCGGAACAGAGCGTTGGGAGAAAAAGAACGGGAGGTTTGTGTTCCTGGAAAATGGGATATATTTGTAGTATCTATGTACTAGTTTCTGCGAGTGCAGATGAGGCAGAGAGAACGCAACTGGGAGCCCCCTGCGCTTTCCTTTTGGGAAAACTCGGAAGCTCCCCGCTCACGCCCATTGCAGCGTTTGTCACTAGCACTCGGGGTCGTCGTCCTTAACTGCGAGGACCGCGCGGGAGGTGATTTTCTGGCACCTAGAAAATTCCCTGGGCCACTGCGGCTTTGCGATGGAGGTTCTGTCCGGGGATGAATTGGCCGAGACGTTTTGATGCAAGAAAACCCCCATTCCAAGATTTCCTACATCTCGAGACTCAAACCCGTGTTCCCATCAAGGCCGCTGCGGACACCCCAGTTCTAGGTGGACTTCCCCCCCAAAACGTTCCCCCCTGGGCGTTTCTAGGAAGAAATTAGCGCAGCTTTGGTTCTCCTTCTCCGGCACAAACCTCATCCCGTACACTCGTCGTTACAAGCTTTTCCCTAAGTAATTCCCGAGAAATGCTCTGCTCTGCACCCCTAAAACCAGAGGGCGCCTGGGCTTGTCCGAAGTGGTCCTTAAGTGTGAACTCGCGATACCTGTGAGCCTGCAAGTGTCCCCATGTGGCACATGGGTCTTTGCGTGGATTTCAGTGTGTCTGGAGGTATGTGCTAGTCTAGGAAAGGCTGGGCCGATGCACATCGTTCAATATTCCTTTTTGCAAACTTCTGAGAGGTACCTTTTGGCTAACCTGCCAGCCTTTCTTCGTTCACCTGCTAAACAGAAGGAGAGCTGACTCTCCGTGGAAGGCTGCTGCTGCGTTTAAAAACTCTTATTTATATTCTATACACCCCCACATAAAAAAGCTTGTGCATCCCACCCTGTGGAAGTGTGTGTGTGTGTGTGTGTGTGTGTGTGTGTGTGTCAGGGTTGCCCAGTGGCTTTGTGGAGGGCTCAAACACTAGGAAGCGGCTTCAAAGGTTTTCCTAACGACTTTTTGGCCTTTATTTATGTCCCTATTAATACAATATCCATCATGAAGATATCGATCTTTATCCTTTAAACTGATACGCTGGGAATCAATTAGCCATGCAGATTACATTTCCTACATATCCCAATGCTAATCTTTCAGACTCTGGGCCAGTGATATATATTTTTGCAGCCAGATAGTATTAGATTTCCTTTAGAAATGAGAAGAAAGAAGAAAAAAAAGAAAGGAAAAAATAAACCCACCAACCCTGGAGTTTCATTCCTCTTGGGGCTACTTAATTTAGGTTGGGCATCAGGAGTTCTGCCAAGTTTTTTCTGGTGTGTGTTTTTGTTTGTTTACTTGTTTGTTCTTTTTAGGGAGGCAGAGCTTCTGGGGGTAGGTGACCTGAGGTACAGGGTATGGAACAGAGTCTGAGTATTTTGTGAGTTGGGGCTCTGGGCCTGCAGGTTAGACACAGGCTTGGAATTTATCACCACTGCTCCCTCCAGCGACCAGGTGGACTCTTTCTTCTGATCAGAAGTCAAGCCTGCTAATTCAAACCCTATTCTCTGACTCCTGACCCCTGATACCAAGGAAGTTGGAAGATTTCATTTCCAGAAAGAGAAATTTTGTTTGATACAGAAATAGAAGAGCCAAAAAGATAGTACAGAAGACAAGGCACTTGCTTTGCATGCAACCAATTTGGACTAGACCCTGTTACCACCCCGACACCCAATATGGTCCCCCAAGACCCATCAGGAGTCAGACCAGGAGTTAACCCTGAGAACTGCCAGGAATGGGAAAGAGAGAGGAAGGGAGGAAGGAAGTAAGGGGGGGAGGGAGGGAAAAGGAAGGAAGGGTGAGCAGGAGGGAAGAAGGAAAGGAGATAACTCTAAAATCAAAAGAAATATCTACCTATATTGCATTAAGCTTCTTAGATTCTTTCTTCCTTCCCTCCTTTTCCTGTTTTTCTTTCCTCCTTCCCTTCCTTCTTCCTTTCCCTTTCTTTTTTCTTCCTTTCTTTCTTCCTTCCTTATTTCTTCTTTCCTTCCTTCTTTCTTTCTTCTTTCCTTCCTTCCTTCCTTCTTTCTTTCTTTCTTTCTTTCTTTCTTTCTTTCTTTCTTTCTTTCTTTCTTTCTTTCTTTCTTTCTTTCTTTCTTTCTTCTTTCTTTCTTCTTTCTCTCTTTCTTTTCTTCCTTTCTTTCCTTTCTCCCTGCCCCCATTATCTGAAAAGATGGTGAGGTAAAACCCCAATATTCAAAAAAGAGACTCTCATCTTGTTTGGCTCAGAGAGCTCCCAGAAAGAGAAATATCCAAAAACACTCTTGTAATCTTCCTCCTAGGGTGCCCCTTGCTGGCTTGCACTTCTCAGGGATTTAAGTGAATCCTATAGGGTTACACCACTTTTCTCTACCTGTTGCATTTCTTCATTTCTTCAGCACTTTTGACTTTATTTTCTGCTCAACACCTGCTTTTAATGCCTGGGAACCCCAGATCCTGGATTCAAACAGACTCTTGCAGTCTCAGAATCCCTTGGCCTTGGCCTGAGGTTTAACTCCAAACTCATTTAGATACTATGAACTTGAACCCAACTCTTTGATTTCTTTTTTTATGCTCATCCACTTTCCATCCTTATCACTAAAATGTCCTTCTTCCAAAGATATTTCCTACAGGGATTAAAGGAATTCAGGGTGAGGGTGAGATGCTGTAGCAGCTTGTGGTCTTGGCTCAGCAGCCAAGAGCACTGGAGTCAGAGTCAGCTGGTCTGTCCAAAGAAGGTCCTGAAATCCTCAATCCTCAGCACCCCAACCCTATCCTTTCTGCCTTCACATACATCTGCCACAAAAGGAACCTACAGTCAGACCTCTCTACCCCTTTGAAATGGCAGTTTTTGAAGATGCCATTGAACTTCCTTTTTGCTCCTGATGGCAAGGAAAGACAACAATCTTATTCCTATTTCCCACCCCCATCTCATATCCTTACCCTCCTAGCTACTTACCTTCTCTCTTCCCCAAGGCCCATACTGCCACCTCCCAAAAGAAGTCATTTCTCCTATCCCCACAGAGCTTTACAGCCCTTACCCTCCCTCAATTTCCCTATGCACATATGTACATAAACACACACACAGGAGCACACTTAATGAATTTTCTCTTCTAAATTGAGCATTACTCCATAGACTATTACCAATAGTGAGAGGGCTTTTCACTCTAATTTATGGGTCTCCCTCCAGAATCAGGGTCTGATATTTTGATCTCCTATTCACATAAAATGACCCCCAGGCAAATGAAGCTAACAGACAAGTTGCAGAGATTCTTTCTGGTCCTCTCCTACTGCCTTTGGGTTTGTTTGGTTTTGGATCACACCTGGCAGTGATTAGGGGTTACTCCTGTGGTAAGAATTCACTTCTGGCAGGCTCAGGGAACTAAATGGGATGCCAGGATAGAACATGGGTCTGGCACATGCAAGGCACATGCACTCCAACCACTATGCTATATCACTGTGCCTCCTACTGCCTTTTAAGTCCCCCCATCTTTCTTTTTGCCCTTCTCTCTTTTCTCTTCTCCTGGGCTGATTTTTCTTTCTTTTCTTCACAAAGTACATCTGTTCTTTACTGAGATCCAGCACTGTCCACCCAGCTTCTGAGCACTGCAGAGGCAAAAGCAAGAGCTGGTCCATGGCACATTTCAGTGCCTCCCCAGGCAGTTCCTAAATCTAATCTCACCCCTTATATTTTTCCAGTGGGGGAGGAGAGTAATATCAGACCTCTTTAAAAATATCTGTCATGGAGGGTGAGTTGTCTAGAGGAGCTAGCATTGGTCATGTGATGGTTACTTTCTTCCAAGCATTTACCTCTCAGGCTAGCCAGCATGGGGAGCATGACCTGTCTTTAGGATTTTATGAACATGGGAAGCCCTTTTGATGGGTTGTAGTTTCAGGGCCTTTGTTCAAACTTCCCCCTTCCACCTGAGCTGCCATCCCAGCCCTTCCAGTCAGTTTTCAGCCAGGCTTTCCAAATGGGCTGAAAGAGCAAGATGTCTACCTAGGCATCAGACATCACTGTCCCTCTATCCTCATTCCTACTAGGGCCAGGGCTTTATTCAACAGATAATAATTATCTCTACAAACTGTGTCTGGTTAGAAATGAAGTAATCTCACAGTAGCCCCCCTGGGAGGCCTTGGGCTATGAAAGACTTGGTAGGGGGGGATACACAATGCTGGCGATTGCAATTGGAAGGTGTTCAGCAGCTCATGGAGAAATCAGTATTGTGTGTGTGTGTGTGTGTGTGTGTGTTCACGTGCACACGCATGCTTTCAAGGGTTACTCCTGGTTCTGTGCTCAGAAATTGCTCCTGGCATGCTCCAGGGACCAAATGGGGTATCGAGGATCAAACCCAGGTCTGTCCCCGTTCTGGGTTGGCCACATGCAAGGCTACCACCGTACACTGTCATCTTTTCCTCTTGTGACTAAATACACTCACCAGATCCATGGAGACAGTCTTTATTTTTTGCCACACCCAGCATTGTTACTCTTGCCTCTGCACCCAGGACTTACTCCTCATGGTGTTCAGGGGACCATGCCTGATGTGTGGGGGCTGTGGGACCCAGGTTACTGCCTGTAAGGCAAGCACTCAACTAACTGTAATATCACTCAGGCCAGACAGTCTTTAAATGAACTATCATGAGCCTCCCACTTGCACAGGTAACCAGCCATGTATTTCACCTGAGGAAGCTCTAAAGCTCAGAAGTGTCAAATCATTTAGCTTCCCTCCTTCTCTCCCTCCCGTACTCCCTCTCTCCCTTTTTCCTTCCACTCTTCTTCCTTTTTCCTTCTCTCCCTCCTTTTCTCCTTTCCTCCCTGCCTTGCCCTCCCTTTCTTCTTTCCTCCCTCCTTTCTTTTCTTTCTAATTTCCCTCCCTCCCTTCCCCTCAGTCCCTTTTCTCCCCCTTTCGTCCTTCCTTTCATCTTTCTTCTTTCTATATCTCTCTTTCTTCCTTTCCGGTTCTTCTTTCCTTTCCTCCTTCCCAATTTTTCCTTGTGTATGTTTCATTTTGTGTATGCAAAGAGAGCGCTGACAGTAGACACCATGTCTGTCTATCTTCTCAACTCTATTAGCTGCTTGCAGGGTGATTTGTCAGTCCCTGAAAAGGACATGGCCTCCCTGGCAAAGCTGAGTCCAAAACTGCAGGCCACAGTTTCTCAGCTTCCAAATCCAACTGTGGGTCACTCTTTTTACCAATTACTGCCTATACAGCAACCAGATTCAGTAGGCACGTCTGATCCATCAGCTGATCCATCCACCTCTGATCCATCAGCTGCTCTGTGTGTGTTTTGTGCATCTGGTCTGCGTGGAGATGCTTTGGGAGTGGGCAAATGTGGGCATGGAGAGCGGGGTGCCTTGCTTCCTGAAACATTTTCAGAAGAAAAGCTGGTGGCCCCAGCTTTGGGAATAGGGAGACGGTGACTGTAGTGCAGAACTTTGGTGTATTTTCTTCAGTGGAAAATCTGACGACCTGTTGGGCTGTTTTGCACGGTCTTAGGGATCTGGGCTTGGTCTATTCCAGCTGTTATCTAATAGTAGATGCTACCAGCCCAGGCACTCTTCTATGGCTTCCAGGAGATGGCCAAGGTACCACCAGCATTAGGGCTTATGGACAGCAGTGAGGACATTGAGGTAGACCCTTCTGGTCTGCAGGATTCCGTGCAGACTGCAAGAGTGGAGAAGGACTGAGTCAATGTGTAGGCCCTTGAGCCAGCAGGCAGAGGATCTGCTCTGTGTAAGGAGGAAAAGCAATCCCTGCTCACCTCCTCTTCCCTCCTGGACCTCTTTTGTATATTGCTATGGCACAATGTGTTTGGGGGCATGGATCGGCACTCAAGACTCAATATCCACCTCAACAAGCAGTAGCTGAATTCAGGGGGGTCTCCCAGGCCCTAATCAACTGCAAGGAAGAGGAAGACGCATCACTCAGGGAAGCAAATCTGTAACCAGCTCTTCCTTTCCCGGAGTTGCCGTGATCTGACAGGAAAGCGCTGCTGCGACAGATCACCTATCACAGGCAGGACTCTAAGGGGAGCAAAATGAAAGGAGCCTCACACCCGACAGTCTTCAGCCAGCCCCGCAATTTGCCTACACTAGATATCCGGGTGCCAGTCCCTGCTATCCTCTGGAAGTCCCTGCTAGTTCTCTGGCTGGTTTCCTCCTTCACACATGACTGCTGGCCCTCAAAAAGAGCGAACTGTGTGCTTCAGATCTTTCTGGGTTCAGAGAAAGGAGGGGGAGATATTTAATTCTCTGAGAAGGGGGTAACTAAACAGACACAGACTGGGAGAGGAGTCCAAATTGAAAAACCAGCAACCAATCCCCTGGAAAATAGAAGCATTTGATTTGAAACCAGGTTCCAAAATGGGGCTTCGTTCTGAGAAGTTCCCCCCTTTGTACCTAATGCAAAGCCAGTGTGTTTATCCCTCTTGGGTGAGAGAAGGTCCAGAACCGCTGTAGCCGAAGTCGTGGTCCACCTTGCCTTTCGCATCGGCTCAGCTTCCTCCCATGCCAATGAACTTTTTAAGGTCCAACTCACAGTCTGTTAATGAGTTCTATGTATATAACATATCTTGTTATGTTGCCTTCTAATTTTGCCTCAGTTCAAAAGTAGAGAAGCGTCATAAAAAAAAGGCAATCAAAGAGAGAATGGAAAGTTCTGGCATAGGAAAAATTCAAAAATCGTCAAAGGAAAGGGGGAACTTGAAGCCCAGAAGTCATTGTTTCCTTTATTTCAAAGGGGGAAAAACCTGCCTGATTCTCATCCTTTTGATTGATTAAGGCCCTGAATACCTCCCAGCCCCGGACTGACAGTCCCTGAATAGACTAGGGCGCATAAAGCACAGTGCAGAGCGCGGGGCTGGCACTCGGGGTGTAAAGGAGGCGAGTTCGCTGGCACTTACCAAGTTATAAATAAAAGGCTATGCACAATGGTACCTTCTCTCAGGACAGACAGTCTTTACAACACTCCTGGCGTCATATCCTGCTGGGGACACTTCAGTTCCTAGCCAAGACTTCGCTCCTTTTATTTTTCCAGCAGTTTAGTCTGAATACCATAATAAATTCCTGAGAACAAACGCCCGCAGCCGGGCAAATGTGAACATATAGATGCATTTTTGCAAGAGCATGGGGGCGAATCTACATGTCTGAGATTTAGAACAGCAACTTTTCAGTATGGATATGGGTTTATTTTTTTTATTATTATTATTCTTTTTCAGTCAAGGAGAGGAGACCGTTTTCTTCCCCACTCCTTTTCCCTCGTCAGCCACCAGCAAGTCAACCAACCACCATGCCCAAAGTTGCTTAAACTTCACACAACGTCTCTAGACTAAAGGCCACAAAAGAACCGATCAGACCCCATAGGCCTCCTCCTGGGACGAACCCCCTAACAAGACTAGGCCAAGGGGGCATAGACCAGAGAAATGAAAGGCAAAAATGGGAGCTCCCGAGGTTTTCTTAATGGTGTCAAAGAGCAGGAGGGAAACTCAAGATAAAATCAGAATAGCCAGAAACAGACGGGCAGAGAGTGGCAGAGACAAAATGACGGTAGGAAATCGGGAGACACACAGGAGAGAGAGAGACAAGGATCCTTTCCTTCGGGTCTCTTCTCCTGGGCTTCTCCCGGGGAAGGGGCGCAGCGCCGGGCCGGTTGAGGCCTCGGCAGGCATCGGCGGAGATGGGAAGAGAAAGTGGCCGCTGTCGCCCAATCAGCGCGTGTCTCCGCCACCCGGGACGGTCTCCCCGTCGGCCAATCGCAGCTCAGGGCTCCAGACCAAGCTTTGGGTGAAAGAACTAATAAATGCTCGCGAGCCCGAGCCCCGCACTCGGTGTCCCGACGGGAGGAGGCACCGACCGGCGCGCTCCCGCCCCACCCGCTCCCGGGCTCGCCTCGGCGGCGCTCAGAGCCCCTCCCCGGGCCCCCCGGCCACGGGGCTGCTCCGGCAGACGCACCCCCAACTTTTCCACCCCGGGTTAGGGCTCCTGGACGCTGGGGCCTCCCGGTCCTGCCACTGGCCCGGCTTCCACCTCTCTACACCCGAAGCGTCCAGCACCCCCTTAACTGCTCCCCCCCAAAAAACCCCTAGACCGATTCTTTATTATTTTTTTGCTGGGGGAGGGGCTCTCGGCAAGTTGGAGGAGTTCCCGAGGGTCTTCAGCACCGGCTCGACTACCGATTTCGCTTTCACCTGGATATAATTTCCCAGAGAGGCTACCCCCGCGATGACTACGCTGGCCGGAGCTGTGCCCAGGATGATGCGGCCCGGTCCGGGCCAGAACTACCCGCGCAGCGGGTTCCCGCTCGAAGGTAAGGGAGGGCCTTTGCGCGCCGCCCTGGGCCCGGGCCGGCCGCTCCACTCTCGCCTGGGGGGCTCATAGGTTTCTTCTCGGGCTCCCCTCAATCCAGACCCTGCTCTCCCCCACCCCGTCATCCCCGAAAATAACAGTCGGGGGCGCGATCCACCCCCCAACTCCTTTTGCAAAAGGGAGCTGCGCTTCTCTCCGCATGCCCGGGTGGAGCGGGCGGCTGGGCCTGCTCCCAGCCGCCTCCTTTCCCCCTCTTGTTTCGGAAAAGCCTTGCCGGAGCGACGAGGAATCGGCTCCCAGTGCCCGCAAACCACTTGGCCGCAGCGTTTTGAATTGATTTAGAGGGTCCCCGCTACGCCCACCTTTTACTTAAACTCCTGTGACTTATGCAAGAATTTTCCTGCAGTCGCCAAGACTCAGGAGGTGACGCTCAGAGGCGTCGTGGTCAGGATTTTCTTTTCTTTTTTTAGCGCTAATCGATTGATTAATTAATTAGTCAGAGCCTGATTCATCCCAAATGGCGCCTGAAAGTTGCCATAACTCTTTGACATTTCGAGCCAGAAGGATTTGCAAGCTCGCGCCCCTGTTATGGGGAGTTTCAGGAACCTGGGGTTCAGGAGCCCAGCTCCGGGGCTTCTGTCCTCTCAGTCAGGCCAGGCTGGGGCACCTGTAAGCAAGTTCGCCAGGCGACTGTCCGGAGGTGTAACAGGTGACACTCGCTGCCACCTGCGGTCTGCTGGAGAGACCCTCTTTGACCCTTGGCCACTACACTCTTAGTCACACACCCCAAGAGCTGTCAGCGCCTCCATGTTCCTAAGAAAGTGGAAAAGATGCATTAAAGGCAGAGTTAGGAAGAAGCAGAGTTCGGAGAAAACTGCAGAAACTTCTGACTAGCGTTATATGTATACAAATACCCAGGGTTTCCCCGCTCAGTGCCCCTCAGTTAGCACCTTTCCAGGTTCAAAGAGGAGCTTAGTTATTTTGTTCGTACCCCATCCTCTGTCCCCAAGGTTTGCTTAATTGTTGGAGCCCACGCGATGGGAAAAGGGGTTCAGGGCCCAGTAGTTTCAGGTGGTAGTTGGCGAAGGCCGGAGAGAGCGAATTTTCTGAAATGACTTTCCTTTTTGCTTCTCTTTGCCTCGGCTCCAGTGTCTACACCCCTCGGCCAGGGCCGAGTCAACCAGCTCGGCGGCGTGTTCATCAACGGCAGGCCGCTCCCCAACCACATCCGGCACAAGATCGTGGAGATGGCCCATCACGGCATTCGGCCCTGCGTTATCTCCCGCCAGCTGCGCGTGTCCCACGGTTGCGTCTCTAAGATCCTGTGCAGATACCAAGAGACGGGTTCCATCCGTCCCGGTGCTATCGGGGGTAGTAAGCCCAAGGTGAGCCCCGCCAGGTCCTCCAGGACCGCTCCTACTGGAGTTGTCCAGGATTTAGGGAGAGAAAGAGGGCAGAGAGCAAAGGCGACAGTCTGGGGATTTGCAGGAGTTATTTTTCAAGTGTGAGAAGGCTCTGGGCTAATTAATTAATTCTAATGGAAAGCACCAGCTTTTTGGGCAAAAGAGATAGAACATTTGGTCTTGGATCTCAGAAATCCTGGAATCTTGTAGCATTTTTCAAAGTTGAACACCTCCACTGCTGGAGCTTCCTGTACCACCTGTTGATTTCTTTCCCCCACTGGAATCCTCGCTCTCCGCTCCTCCCCGCACTCCTTTTCCATCCAAAACTCATCTAAGGAGTCCAATTTGGATTTCCTAGTGGGGTTTCTCAGACCCTCATTCCCACACACTCCTTTTCCATAAGCCGGGATTGTCTTCAAGGAGTCATAAGCAAGGATAATTTGTTTTAATTGTTATGAGTGGCTTTGAAAGAACCAGTTTGGTGCTATCTTTGAATTATTTTGGAGTATCTGTTGAAAAAGAAGGGGAGTCGCACCCACTAGGACTGAGTGTGAGGGTCAGCGTTTTCTTCTGGAAGTGGGGGAAAGCCAGTATTATTTTCTATTACCCATAGGGCAAAATAAAAACGAGAGTTCATGGAGGAGAAGCAAAGACTTCAAACATCCTTCTCCACCTCTTCCTCCTTCACAACCCTCTTTGCCAGCTGGCTAGGACTCACTGCAAATTTTGTTTTATAAATTAAAAAAGGGAGCCAGTCTCTCCATTCACTTATAATGCTCTAATCAGTATTACAAAATCGAAGCATTCAACTTTTACATTGCACTCAGTTTTTCCCTTTACCTAAAATTCGGTACTCCTTCCTGGAGAGAAGCAAGCTTTAAGAGATAAGTTGGTTTTTCTGCTCCTCTTTCAAACATGTCTTTTTAGTTTCATTTTCGCATTGATTCGGTATGAAGTTACCTTCTTAATTTGCAGGAATCAGAAAGCATCTTCAGCCCACTTCCCCATCTTTTCAAATGTGATAACTCTTCTCAGTTGACTTTGATTCTCCAAACTTATCTGGAGAGAAGGAAGCTCTTCAGGTTGCTAGGATGTTTGGGGGTAAAAAGGGCAAAAAGGAATCTTTTCCCCTTTTTAAAATAAAAACATTTTTAAAATAAAAGCAACTTGCTAAAACGGAATTTTGCAGGGAGTGCACGAAGGAACATCTGGCAAGAAGGCGGGGGCATCTGGGTACCAACCTGCCTATTCTCTTAAAGCAGGTGACAACGCCTGATGTGGAGAAGAAAATTGAGGAATACAAAAGAGAGAACCCGGGAATGTTCAGCTGGGAAATTCGAGACAAGTTACTCAAGGACGCAGTCTGTGATCGGAACACAGTGCCCTCAGGTAGCCGGTCCACCTCTATTTCCCCTAAAAACATCGGGATCAGCAATAACCCCTAGACACATCGGGGTCAGAGATAACTCAGCCGAGCCAAGCGGGCCATAATCGCTCCCCAAAGATCCACTCAATACTCCAGCCGGCTCCTTCCCGGGATCCTAAGATATTTGCGAATCAGGCATTTTTGGCGAGTTCTAGAAGGGAGGCTGCGGGGTCCCGGGGCGTTGAGGACCGCCACAGCGGGCTCCCCAAAGACGATTTCTGGGGAGGAGGTTGGGCAGGAAACGCGAGACGGAGGCCAAGCGTTTATTAATATTGATGTTCCCTTTTAAAGAGAAACAAATGTTTTGGTAACCCCAGCCAAAGGGAGATGGGGCCACGCCAGGCAGCCGAGGCTTTGCGGAGCGCGCCCAGAAGGGGAAACCTCGGGGCCGCCGCCCCGAATTTTTCCCCGAGAGTCCCGGGGACCATCCGGCGCCTCCGGCAGCCCGTTGTGGGGAGGCGGAGGGAGAAGAGACGAGGGCAGGCGGGAGAGTTTGTTTTTAATTAAAAGGAAACTCCCTTTCCCCCACTTCGAGAACGAGATATTTCAGAGCATGGATTTGTTTACCAGACTGGAATCTGGAAAAAATAAATGGGGAGGGGGGAAATGCATTTTCTTTTGATTTTTTTTTTTTTTACAATAGGAAACGATTCTGCAGTTGAAATTTAAACCCCTTAGAGCCTCCAAAAAAAAAAAATTGAATTGCTGGGACGGGGAGGCTGTGGTTCTTGCTCCACTAATGTCGAACCGCAAGGGAGCGATGCCTTCAGGTGTGGGCGGCAGGAGGGGGGCACAGGGGGGTCCAGGGTGGGCTGGTGAGAGAACCCGCCTAGATTGGAGACCCAGAGTTCCGTTGAGAGTTCCCGAAGGGAACCGCTTCCTGCTCGGCCTCAATTTGGAGGTGCGTACTCCTCAAGTTTCTGTCCGGAGATGAGGCTTCTAGGACGGGGTGGATGGGGGATAAAAGATGCTGGAGGAGAAGGCAGACGGCTGAGTTGGGCCAGAGGTGACAGAGTCCATCTGTGAGTTTTTTGGGACACACTCTGGGCCCCCCGCAAAGCTCATTCGGCTGCGCTCCCTTCTTCCTCCCGCCCCCAGTGAGTTCCATCAGCCGCATCTTGAGGAGTAAATTCGGCAAAGGTGAAGAAGAGGAGGCCGACCTGGAGAGGAAGGAGGCGGAGGAGAGTGAGAAGAAGACGAAACACAGCATCGACGGTATCCTGAGCGAGCGAGGTAAGGCCTGTGTCCTGGATCCCCAACGGCGAGTCAGCGGAATTCCTGATGGGGTTCCTGTCCCCTTTCGCCCCTATTCTTGGCGGCAGCTTTGTTGGTCTTCCAGAGTTAGGCCCAGAGTCACCCTTGCAACTCAAGACAGCAGCATCTCTTTCTTGTTATCTTTGGTCTAATTTTGCCATCTTTCTTCCTTCCCTCCCGCTGGAACCCAGAACTTTTAATTAATTACTTAGATGTGAGGGAACCCGGTTTGCCTTTAGCTTAAGGATCTGAGCGACTGGTGAACTGAAGGGTGTCCATCAGGTCCCCAAAGTTGAAAGAACTTTTGTGTCCTTCGGATAGGCTCCAGTCTATGCACTACAGGGGTTATTTTTCAGAAATTAGAAGGGAAGGTAGGGGGAGAATGAAACAGAGGGGGAGGGAGAAGAAGAGAGAGAGTAAAAAAAGAGAGTCATGGCCATATGGTATTGGCTGCCTTATAAATGTTTATGTGTATATTGGTTGTTTTTATTTTTATTTCGGCCTCAGTTGGTTTTCCAATATGTTTTGAGGGATTTGAGGTGTGTGTGTGTGTATTTCATTGGGTACTTCTCTCTGCCAGAGGTTTGTGAACCAGCTTTTCCTTATTGGTATGACCTGACAGTATTTAGAAAAATAATTCCCTGTAAGTTTAAGTCCAAGCAACTTCCCTTTTACCTGTTCCATGTACTCAAATGCTAAAATAAACACACAGAAATACACATACTTTAATTCCCATCAAAATTGAGTGGGGGAAGGGTCATTGAAGCCATAGTTACAACTTCTGTATGACTATGGTCTTTAGGGGTGGAAGCACCGGACACATTTGCACAGGGTAGAAAGTCTCTGAGCTAGCCTGTCATTCCCTTACCTGAGCCAAGACTCTCTTTCTTGGTCTGAGTTTAGTTTTGAGTTGCCCAGGAAGGGTAGATGATCTGAAGTGGTTACCTCTGGCATAATGGTTGCACACTCACTGCCAGGTGATAACCAGGATAGGACTATAGTACAGGAAATTGGTTCCTCCCTTTATTTTCAATAGACAGGTCCAGCTGGATGGACAGCTGGTCCTGGAAGAAGCAGCTTGATAAGCCCATGTAAAATCTGTATACAATCTTAGATGTTTCCTTAGATTGAGATGATACAGAACCATCTTTGGGGATAAGAAATCTTGATGCTGTGGCATACACAGCAAATCAAGAAAAGCACATCCAGTCTAAGGCTGGTTGGTCAGTTGGGGCTATATCCGTTGAAACTGCCTTTCCTTTTGGAGGAATACATTTCTGCTCTGGTCTCTAAGAAGCCATCCTCGCATTGATGTCAGACCTAAATCTAGCTCAGAGGGCCTAGCAAGGGCGGACAGTAAGAACCAGCCAACCACAAACCAAAATGGGACCTTTCAGGCAGTGGGGCCAGGAGCCTAGATGGATTGGAAAAGCTAGGGAAGAGGGACACATGGAGAGGTGCAGGGCTTTGCTACTTGTTGCCTGAGGCATCAGCTGGGCAGATCCGCAGCTCCCTCCAAGCACTGGCAACCGGGGCCCAGGAGACAAAACGCCCCAAATGAGCTGGTCAAACATTTGTACAACTTTTCCAGCTTTTACAAAGAAGGCCTTCTCTACACAATCTACACTTGGAGATGAACTTGGGAGACAAAGCTTGGAGAGTCCATTGAAACTCACACTTTAGCCCGGCCCAGACAAAGCTCTGGCTCGCAGCAGCTTGATGTGAACAAAGGAAGGCAACCTTTTTATAATTCAAGGAGAAAAGAAGAGAAAACAGCCCCACAAAGGGCTGAGAATAGACATTATGGGCTGGCAATGAGGGATGAATTATTCAATGAGCCCCAATAGCTGCTGCGCCAGGAAGTTTTATGGACTCTCCAGCGTGGAAAAAGTGGCCATTTCACCTACAAAATGTTTCTAGTCTTTTGGACCGTCTAGCTGGGCTGGCTGCCATTCAAGAGCAATTGCTACCGTTTTTAAAAATCAGAGTATTCTCCCCAGCAGGGGCTGTACCCATTGAACACACACACACACACACACACACACACACACACACACACACACACACACCTCTCAGAGGCTGGAGCCTAATTTAATTTGGGGTTGTCAAGGAAGACGCAGCTCAGTCTCTGCAGCGCCTCGAGTTCCCATTCCAGATGAGCCCTGGAGGGTAAAGGGTGGGGGGTGCAGAGAAAGGAGAGAGTGAAGTTTAGTTTGATGAGAAGTTTAAAAATCTTTCAAAAAAAAAATCCCTTCTGTTGTTTGGACATCAAAAGTCACAGGCTGTCCCGTATTGTAAAATACAATCAGTGTTGATAAATGGTTCCTGGCGCCTAGAGGAGTGGGGGTGACTGGTCGAGGGAGCCGCATTTGGGCACTCTGATCGGTTTGGGCTGGCTCTCTTCTTTGCCCAGAGCATCTTAAGCAGAAGCACCTCAGTGGGTGCTACTGAAGACCACGAGCTTTCCAGGGGACATCTTTCGGCTTGTCAGGGTCAGGGACGTGCGGAGAGAGACGCTGACCTTGGAGGTGATCAAAGGTACCCTCATTCTTCTCCCGTAGCCTCATTTCTTTTCCTCCTAGATGATGTCTTGCAAATTCCTAACTTGCCGACGCTCATTCCAAGAACAGCGCTGCGAACCGCCGGTACTCTCTGGCCAGCTCGCTCTACTTGGGGGATACATTCTAGCAACTCTTTTGTAGGGTGAAAGGAGAGGACCGGGGTAGCTGGGAACTCCCTTCCCCTCCACCCACATCCCCAAGCCTCGGGCCACTCTGGGCCAGTCCCGAGATCCGAGCAGGCACAGCTGAAAGTGCCAGGCCCTGGTGGTGGCACCGTGGACTGTGGACTCGACCCGTGCTGGGGCCACTCAATGGGCGCCTCTGTTCCT